>JBAGKK010287002.1:0-20350 GCA_037177015.1 Euceroptres primus | reverse complement strand
ACTGCTCGCTCGAAAGCTTTGAATCGAGAACCGTCTACCCCCGAGCCCGGTTCTCGATTCAGAGACGAGTGTATTTAATTTCAGAGGAAGTCAATGTAATTGTATGCAAATTTTAGATCTAGAAAATCTTACGGAAGATACACACTTATTAATATTTCGAGACGACACCTTAACAGTCCATAACTTAGGAGGTGATTTGGACACTGTAAATTATGATTCCGGAATATTACCAGACAACGTTGATATCGAACACATCAAAGTGTGTGATCAAGCTTTGCTTGATGATGCCAGTATAATTTCTCAGGTATTGTTAATTTAGCTATATTTATCTCAAATGAAAAAAAATTATTTCCTACAATAAATAATGTTTTGTCTCTAGGTACACAATTTGGAGGTGATCGATCAGAATGCAGTCTTTGATGGAAACACGGTAAAAATCATCAGCAACCACGCGCTATTAGATAAATTTGACGATATAAATAACAGTCAGTGTGTTTTAGACGATAACTTCAAAGTAATTAACACTAACACCGTCAAAATCCTTGACGCGAACGTTCTTCTCGACACAAACAGTATTCGATTGCTGGGTGGAAATTCAATTACTGACAACAGTATACGAATTATCGATAGAAATTCAATAGTTCAATGCAACTCTGAAATCTCGAACACCAAGACATCGCCTGCGAGTTCGGCCAAAAGGAAAAGAGACGAGAAGCTTCCAACATCAAATCCAATCAATATTAATAACTTGAATTCCATTGAACCACGAAAGGCGAAGACTAAGTCAACGAATGTCAAGAAGTATCACAACTCCAACGAATCCGTAGATGAAAACACTACTAATCAGTCTTTTATAAACTGGCTTGCTTCCATAACCGAAAGGATAAATCAAACCATGCACTTCCAGTTCGATGGGAAACCCGATCCTCTCGTCTTTCATGTTCCGCAACTTTTCTTTGAGTGTCTGCGAGAAAGAATATCTTGTGGTGCGAAAAAGAAGCGCCTACCAAATTCGACTACTGCTTTTGTGAGGAAAGATGGCGTCCCTCTTGGTACTTTTACAAAGTATACGTGGCAGATAACGAATATTCTACACGTGAAAAGTATTTTTGAAACTCCGTTAATTCCGCTGGAAATTACGAGGAGTTTTATTCAAAACGCGGATGGAACTTACGAGCTGTATAAACGAGAAGAGACTGAAATTGATCGATTTAGGAAGACAGTGAATAGCGCACTGATAAAACCTTTGGAGCTGAAAACATTTTTAAAAGTCGGTGAGTGTGAAATAGCTTCAATTATTTTTAAGTGCTAAGAGAAATAATTATCATTTTACTTTTAAAAATATCTGCTTTCAGGAAATACGTCTCCCAATCAAGTGGAACCGACGCCGTTTTTGATAGAATGGATTCCGGACATTCTGCCGATCTCGAAAATTGGTGAACTCAGAATAAGATTTGAGTTCGGTCACGTAAAAAACGAATCTCCACGATTCAGAAAATTGCCACTCTTGAAAAAGTATTGAAATATTATTTATTACTTTTTAAGAAGTTGCTAATAGAAACTTTTTTTGATTGCCATTTGTAATTTCTTTCATAAATTTGTTTTTAAAGGTAACAAATGGCTTGGAAGAAAAAAATATTACACTTAAAGTAAAGTGAATTATGTTTTAATAATACAATCAATTTAAGATTTTATGAATTTATTTTTATCTAGCAACGTTAACGAAACACCAGTACAAAATTCAAAATGAATCGGTATAAAATTAATTATATTCCTCTTTTTTATAGAGATGAACTCATGTAAATAATATAAGAATCTTAGAATTTTTCAGTTAATTAATTTTATTTTTCAACATTGTAAAAGAATATCTTACACCTTCTTTATGCGATGAAAATGTAAAAAAAACTCTGCGCAAAAAGTGACATACAAATATATTTCTTAAAGTAAAAGAAAAAACATTTATTCAATATAATAAAGTCACTTTATTAAAGTGCTTTGATTAAGTACAATATCTTTTTTTCTTTTTATAAACAAGGTTGAACACTTTGTTCTATGAAATTCAGTACCTAAGTGTCTAACGTCGATCATGAATCAATGTGAAATAAGTTATTTCTCTCAATTTAAAGACAATTTAAAATTCATAATTTTTATTACTTTAATAATAATTACTACTTATTTTATTTTTGTTTATAAATTGACAGAAATCGACATTATTCGCCTTTGATATACATTAAATAAACTTAAATCATATCTAATATTGTTTTATATATTAAGTTGACAATAATAATTTACTTTCAGTGCAGCCTGAATAATTGAAAGAACTTGAATTACTTAATGAAAAATGCGTGATATAAACAATATTCTATAACCTCATAATCTAATTTAAGTCACATTTATTAATCTCATATTTTTGGGGAAAAAATTGTCTAATAGGCTTTGGTATCAAGGTGAAAGTTAAGAAATGTAAAAAGCAAGCTTGGGAATGTTCCTGAAAATTTTTGAATAATTATTTTCAACTACGTTTCTTTTTCGGAATTAGTTTCAAGTACCCTTATTTTTCGATTTTAAATACCGTTCATTTTTTTAATGAAAATAAAAATATTAACTTTAAAGGAAAATAAATTGGAAGGATTCTTTAATTCCTTTGAGCCCTTCTTCAGTTTTTGATTGAATGTATTACTAACAAAATTAAACTAAAATAACTGAATTAAAATTTTTAATAATAATTGTATCATAAAACCGGATTGTTTATTATTATTATTATCTCACCGTATTTTTAAATAAATTGAACATATTAATCTCCTTTTTACTTTGGAAATTTTAGAGCTCTCTAATTAAAAACATAAGCATTTTCAATTTTTGGCATGAGAAAATCAGTTTATTTTCACTATTTCCTCTTTTTATTCAATTTATTTAGAGCCTCGAAAATATAGTATCTTGAAACTAGGCATAAAACTAAAGAACTTAAAACTCAGAAAACTAGACGTAAAAAATCTTAGTTTCCAATTATTATGAATCAGTCTTCAGAAAATAACTCATTTTTGTTTTCAAAAATTAAAAAGTTACTCTTCTCTAATATTGCAATGGGATAATTTGTTCACTTCAGATTCATGATAAATATTCAGTAGAATGATTTGTTACATGTTTTATAGTTAGCGATTTCTTGCTATGCCAACTATAACTTTTTTAAATTACAACTTTGCATAAAATCTCTCATTACTCTACCTCTATTAATTCTAGGTTTTTTTACTATGAATTGTTTGAATAAAGTTACTACGTTTCTTCAGATATAGACATGAAAATCAACTCAAAGCTGGGCCATTATACTTTAAACTTCTAGAATAAAAGTCAGGTGGAGTGTCTGTTACGACTAATTGCACTTTGTCAGATTTGTTGTTACCTTCAGACATTTGATTGGAAGAAATTACTTTGAAATAAGTACAGGGTCTTTCTCCCTGTCCGTAAACATTCACATGATAAGGTGGACTGAGAATGTCTAAAAATGCTGCTGGTCCTTCTACACATGAGATTTCGTGCAAATTTTTATCCCAGGGAGTTAAAATGCATGCAGGGTCATTTTTATTGACTGTGATTGGCGCATGATTGACTGCTGTAATTTCCTTATCGGGCTTTGCAACGCAATCACCTTCGTTCTGAATTGTGTAGCTTTTTATATTCACAACTCCATTGATAACCTGAAACATTGAATAATTAATAGCAATTTTAAGGCCTTTGCGCTTACCTATTTTTTCTTTTTTCACATAAACGTTTTAAAAAATTCTCTATACTGAATAATTAATTTAACGTCATTTTTAGTATCATCGAGTAAAAATTTACTCAGAATACAGTTTATAAATTGAATTTAACTTTAAAACAAGATTGAACTCATGGAAACTTTTGTTTGTTGAGTGTTTGCTTATAGCTTTTTAAAGCTGCATTTTAAGTTATGAAACGAAGCAAATACACAAATCAAAGATCTGAAATTGTAGGATAAAATTTGGAAAGTACCTTCAATAAACCGTGCATCCCTGGATGATCATGCATAGGCATTGTCACTCCATGTTTTAAAATAAAAATTGCAATCGTGATATCTTGATTTTCAAAGACGTCGATGACACACATTGGAGCTGATTGAAATTGAACATAACGGAGAACCTCAGGAGTAACTTTGACATCATCAGCTGTAATTTGATTCATCAAAGCATACAATTTCTCGAAATTCTTCTGACAAAGTTTAAATCCTTCGTTTTCTCGGCCTGTAAATGTTTTCAAGGCCGCTTTCCACAAATTCTCCATTGGAGTCGACATTGTTCTTTTAAAAATTTTACTGACACTCTCTACTAATACTTTCATTCATTCAGCTAATTAAAACAGGTTTTAAAATATCTGAAACGTAGATGAACTGTTTTGGGGACGGGGATTTACGTCTTTTAATTTGCATGTCAACATAACCTCAATTTTTAGAAATGTCAC
Organism: Euceroptres primus; assembly: GCA_037177015.1. Taxonomy (NCBI): domain Eukaryota; kingdom Metazoa; phylum Arthropoda; class Insecta; order Hymenoptera; family Figitidae; genus Euceroptres; species Euceroptres primus. The sequence continues at coordinate 15,877 of JBAGKK010287002.1, read as the reverse complement.
GTTCCCAACTGTTTTACGCTATAAAGTATCAGTTTTCAAGTCACTTTAATCTCTTATTATTAAATCATTACATTTTTGACAATATCTATCACTTTGTGGAATTGGATGAGTACTTGGATTTTATCTTGCTTCGGTTTCGTAAACAAACAATTTGACACAAGCATTCATCTGTCAAAAAAATTGGGGAGGGGGCAGAACAAACGATAAATCGATTATCTGTAATCAAGTTTAGCGGCTTTGTTTGATTTTTATTTGTTTCATATCATTGTTATAATTGCAGTCAATAATAAATTGTTGATAAAAATTTATTATTAAAGTAACGCGAAAATGAAGACAGTTTTACAAAAATGTATTTATTCCAACTTTTAAAATTCTATCTAATTCATTTAGTTATTTCTAAAATTAGATTAATACCCAGAATGAATATCTAAATATTTTAATCATTCTTAGTTAGAAATAAATAAGTAGTAATTGTTCTGGAATTGTTTCAGTCAGAAATATTCCAAAATTAATTTCAAAATAAGACAAGTTGGTCTAAAATATAATATAGTTTATTAATTTGAACTTAAATTAAAAATTATATTCTATAAATTTTTATGCTACAAAAAACAGATAGGGAAATTTTTAAGTACGTTATGTCTGATAAAAAATGGTGTATTAAACCAAACCAAATACATAAATAAAAGTGATTATTGAACCGACTGGATTATCAAATAAAATTAAAAGAAAATGTTGCAAGAACTGCAATTACAAATTACTCGCCCGTCCGACTTCTAAGGCAGGTTCTTAAAAGTATTTTGACACTCGTGAAGTTGCAGATAAATTCACCCATTTGATTCTCCAGAATTGGGAAGAATTTACCACAAAGAATTGTTACTATATATTCTATACTCTTAAAATACGTCTCAAATATTTTTCTTTAGATCTCCTGCGAATATAAATCAGTGTTTTAATAGCAAGAAACAACTAACAGACTATATTACAAATCTTAAAATTCAGGATTGTATTGTATACTACATTGTACATAAAACTATTATAAAGCATACGACCACTTCAAATACAAAGTATACCGTTGCATTTATAGTAGAGTATCTTTATCAAACGCAGGAAAATATCCTAGTTCCTAGTACGTTACGATTATGTACAATTTTGATCCAAGCCGTAAAATTCCAAGTATGACTCTTTTAAAGCTGAATTTTCAGAACGGTTTAATCTTTCGTTGCAGAATTTTTCCTCGTTTCATTCCCACGGAAATAAAAATAAGAATCTAATTAGAGTATTCTCTTTTGCGCAAATACTCTTTAACTTTAACTGGAAAATTGTTTTCCTAGTGGCATGAGAAGTGATAAAAGAGAAAATTACTGATGACTTTTCCATCCTTCAAATTCAAACGAGAAAGAAAAGCCGCAGATCTATATTTTTTTTAAGGATGACAACTTGCAGATTTTGCTAGGTTTAAATTCCACTCGCAGCGTATTTTATACAGGAATGTTAAAACCTAGACCATGAAGTAGTTTTCAGGAACGCCTATTAGTCTCACTTTTACTAGTGTCTTGTCTCTAATATTCTTACTCGATTCTCACAACTTCAACAGCGGAATTAAAAGTTGGACGTATACAATCAACAGAAACAGCACTGCATTCAAGGGTCGGTCGAATCACTTTATCGCGTCAAATTGTATTCGAAATTTTCGAAATTTCCTCACTCTATTTTAGTTATCAGTCTGATTCTCCGCGTTTCGCTGTCTTCTGTAGATCGCCACGTTAGTGTCTGTGTAGTCCATTATGCGCCTTTGACATTGTCGAACATATCGCTGCTGCTTATGGTAGATTTTAAATGCTCCTTTTATGGATAAAAATGCTACTCCACCCTGTCAATGAATTCGAAGATTAGCTTCATTTTTTCTTTCAACTTCTTTATATCCCGGATAAGCCATAGAATTTTAAAATGTACTTACGAGTAGTGTCCTCTGAAAATTTGAGCTTATGCTCTCGAAGAATATTTTGCCACAAATACTTGCGATTGTGGGCAGTAATAATGCGCCGCACAAAACCCTTGTCGCAGAAACTGGATCACTCATTGGTGGGATTTCCTGTGATTGCGTTCTATCCTCGTCGGAGTAACTGAAAGTTAATTAAAAGAAAATACTAGAGGATGAATTCTTTTGGTTTTGAAAGTAGAAAAAAGCTGAAGTAAATTCAGTACTTGAAACTGTGTATACCTGCTAGGTAAGAAATGTCTTAAAATTGGAACTTTACAAGCATGCCGCCTGAGTAAACTCAGAGCCTGATCCTCCCATCTTAACATTTTCCCTAAAACCAGCATTATAGGAATTGTCGGTAAGCCAACTAACAACACGAGTGGATCAGCTTGTTCCATCATTGTTAAACCATCTTTATGACCAACCACTTGCATTACTGTAACAGCTCCATATGTTACAGCTGTCCAATAAACTGAACCAACCACTATACTAGCAGCTATGAAAGGACAGACTCGAAAAATAACTCCGTCGATTTTGTCCAGTATTACAACCAAAGGCCCTGCAAAATACAAAATATTGGATTTAAATATCATACAGGGTCTTTCAGTTTCTCATAATTTTGTAGAGTAACAAAAGAAGTCATATTTACCCATATTTGGATATACGATAATGTATTCTGTATTACATTGTGGACACACTACTCGTGTCCCTGCTCGACCTTTTTGTTTTTCGTCTACCCAACGTTGTATGCAACCCTGGTGAACCCATTTCGTAGTTCCTCGACAGTGGCACGGCTTGACCCACGATGCAGTTGCATCATCTTCGTCGGTTGCAAAGCAGACCCAACAGTACCTTTTGCTTACAGAAAAAAATGAAATTATTGTTGAATATTAAACTTCTTTATTTTTTAAAACTATTAGTATTAATTTAATTATATTATACTATAATTTATTTTAAATATAATTTAAATTTAAATAAGTCTAATTTTACTCTTCATCGGAGCTTAGGGCTGGAATGCCAGCTGTAGTTTGATTCGGCGAAGAGGCACCGTCAGTCACATCAGCCGATAATTCGTGATCGTCATCAGATCCTGAATAACGAGTCGTGTCTTCTTCCGAGGATATGTCAGCTCCTTGCGTGTCTGAAGTTTCTATTATTTTATAATAAAAAAAAAGGATTTAAGTAATGAAACTAGTTTTCGACTGCCAGATTTTTTTTCCAAGGAACAAGGCATGTTTGAAAATGCTGAGTGATAATTTCGTACCGTTATTAGAGTCGCTGAGAACTGGTTCCACTCTTATGCCAGAATTCACTCTTCTTAATTCCGCGTCTATAGACCGATAACTTCGTTCTATACGGTAAATAAAAGGATGCGGCGGACTATCTCCTGACATTTTATTTCAAAAACGCAGTGTGCTTAAGACTGCGCCATTGTCGCCTGTAACAAAGTTTAATTCTGCAATTATTTTTTAGTTAGAATTTTTATTTAAATTGGAGTTGTGAAGAATAAATATTGAAAATTTACTCCCATTTTCATTCTAACGGCACAAATTTGTTCGAAATACTTAAAATAACTATAGATTAAATTTTATTTTACTGTACGATCTTGCGAATAATAAAAAAAAAAAAAACAGAGAACTGCTTTTGTGCTGAAAAATAATCAAAGTAATTGTATTGAAAACTGTAAAATCGTATAATGGATTTCAATCGGTTAGATTTTCGTCCAGGGCTAATATCAGCATTTTCCTCTGATGTAATACATGACTTGACACTATTGCCTGCATATTAGTTAACTACTGCAAACTATATTTTGAACTGGTATAATATACCATTATTGATAAATCAATCTGTTATAAAATAGGAAAAGTTAAACAGCTGTTTAACAATTTTATTAAAGTTGAGTTTCTATTATTTTCTCAGGTTAGAAGTTACAATTTCTTTATTAACGACTTTTTTACATTTTCATCTCTATATTTCATTACTTTACCTGCGCCTCTCTATTTATAATCATTTACAAAGTTGAAATTCACAGGTTTGCATTATAATAAATTCTTTATGTATTATTCTCATTTTGTTTTTATTTCCTAATCTTGTTAAAAAATCGCCGAATTAATAACTAGTAGGAAAACCATTGAAAATACAATTGATCAGTTTTTATTTTAAAAAAATGAAGAAAAGCATCCCTGTAGCACTATTTTGACTCATGCATTCGTATAATTGATTTAATTGGATGCTAAAGAAAATTTTTTTTCAGATTCAAAATTATCAGCTACTTGTTATTCAATGTTCAACAATATTCATTATCAAATAACCGAGTAAACAATCGTCTATAAATAATCGAATAAACATCAAAATGTAATTCAAGATTGATATTGCACATGGATATAATTTGTCCACTGGACCACACGTCAAGTACAATGTAATCAATGATACATATGTGAGGTTATAAAAAATGAGGAGTTCAATGATCTGATTCCTTTTATATCTAAAAATCTCTTTTGCAATGTTTTGAAAGTGAAATTAGGTACAACATGCACCGTATTTGGAGCAAAGTTATTTCCAAATGTAAAAGGGAAGGGTCGAACTTACCTGAATACCTTCTTTAACCTTCGTATACGTAATAACGTGAATACGAAATTACGAAACTACCTACTTTCGCAGGGAAGGGGAAAATCTGACGGAACACTGTTATCTGTTAAGAGTAATTTCAGATATTTACAGTAAAACGATATGTATTGTAATGTCCAAGGTCCATACTTTGTGTTTGTGTACAAAGGCAGAAGGGACTGCTAAAAAAGTCGTCTTGACATTTTAGACGGGTGGACGATGAGCACCCCACCAATAGAAACCCTGATTCGTGCCTAGCAATCATGTCATTGGTCCACCGTTTGAAAAGTTTTTCCTTATTCCATGACTAGAAAAAGAGTTGTTTTCTTAAATTAAACGAAACATCACCAAAATTAAATCCCAAAAATAAAATATTTTGAAGTTCTCTATTATTATTTTATGAACTCGCAGCACTTCAGTTCTTCCTTTGTTTTGTGAATACATATTCAACATCACGGGATCAATCGATTGGCGATTCCCGCCAAGATTTCAATTGGTTGATTATGTCAAGGACAGTGAAAGGGGGTTAGGTTAGAAGAAATGTTTACTGTAATCGTCCGTAACTTTCGTTTCAAAAGTAGTTGTTCTTTTAATTACATAACTATACGAATTTTTGAACTTCAAATAGCCTTCAGTGTAACTTTTCACATAGACATTTGTCATTCGATTTATTTTTTCGAAAGGTTTTTTTATTTTTAGAAATCAAGGCCTTCTACTGACAGTTCATGTGAATGATTAAAAGAGGATTTTGTTTATAAATAATAATTTGTTTCTTGATTGATTGTAATTTAAAAATGTGAAGGGATTATTTAATGATTCGAAATTGACTTTTTGTTGAATAATTTTGAACTATATTTCAATTTTTCAAGCGGAAATTGCCTTTGCTGACGGAAGTTTCGACTGACGTAGTGAATGTGGAAGCGTACTTCCATTTTCTCGTTCCTTTCGACCAACATTGAGCACGTGTTTAGTTACCGGTCGCGTTGAGCTGATTTTTTTCGCCCAAGATTCGACACGAGATTTTACGGAGATTCATTTTTTCGCGTAGTTATCTACATTTGCCTGAATCTCGATCAACATGAATCCTGAGAAGCTGAAGAAGTTGCAAGCTCAAGTGCGAATCGGTGGGAAGGGTACACCCCGTCGTAAGAAGAAGGTAGAGAAAATACTACATGTTTTCTGTAGACTAGCTTAATTACTGTGATTCATTTAGCAGTGAGTCCCTATTTTACCCGAACTTCGACTTTGATTTTCGTTTTGACTTTTGATCACTTCGAAATCCGAAGTCTTTACTTGGGATACACTTAACCACACAAAGGATGCGCAAAACCCGTTTTTTCGGCGGTTTTATAATGCGTATTTTGTGATTCGACAAAAAATCTTGTCTTCGAGGACAAAATGTTAATTTTAATTGCAAAATCCAAAGGTGTTAACTTTGATTACAGGTAGACTCCAAAATTGTCCTTTGTTTTAGGTGAAATCGAAAATGCTTCAAATGCACCTACATATTTGGTAATGTCATTTCTGTAGTGATCTTAATGATTCATTTGATTTACTAAAAATGTGACTAATTCATTGACCGGGCACTGAAAATGTATATTGAGTGATTGGTTTTTTAAAACAGTCTAAATATTTTTCGAAATTTATGTTTAGTCTGAAAATTTATGAGACTGCTTGGCTAATTTTTTATAAACTGTATTAAACAAATATTGAAATAATTTTTTTATGCTAGGGGTTGTTTAAATTATTTTTTCTTTGATTGTAACTTTAGTATATTGTATTTTTATAAGTTCTGGCTAATTTTCCAGTTTGTATAATTTACTCCATAATATGAAATCTTGTATTTTATATAACTTAGGAAATATGTGACTGACAAGAAATTATAAATATATTGGGTCATAAAAAGAATATATGGAAAAAAATAAACTGCTTTAAAAAACATCACATTTTATTATCTTTGCAGGTAGTGCACGCAACTGCAGCTACAGATGACAAAAAGCTACAAAGTTGTCTTAAAAAGCTTTCAGTCAACACCATTCCTGGAATTGAAGAAGTGAATATGATAAAGGATGACGGTACCGTCATTCATTTCAACAATCCTAAAGCTCAAGCTAGTCTTGCTGCCAACACTTTTGCCATTACTGGACACGGAGAAAACAAACAAATAACCGAAATGTTACCTGGAATCTTGAGTCAGCTAGGTCCTGAAGGTTTGACTCAACTGAAACGATTGGCGAGTACTGTTGCTGGCAGTGGAGTTGGCAAAGCTTCCTTAGAAGAAGACGACGAAGTTCCAGATCTCATAGAGAACTTCGATGAGGCCAGTAAAGAGGAGGTAATACTTCAAAAACTAGAGTAAACTCAACGTTTTTATTTGTCGAAATTAAACAAAAATAATTGTAAAATATTATTTACAGGTGGCATTAAAGAAAGAAGTCGAAGAGATCCTCGTTGAGAAACCTGTAGAGGAGAAAAGTGAATCAACGATGGTGATCACTGAAGAAAAGAAAGAAGCACCCTTGGCCAAGGTTGAAGTCTAATGAATCGTCGTGTGTGTAAGTTTTAAATGTACTTTGAATTTAAATAAGTTATGATGTTAATAAAATATAATTTTTGATTGGAATTTGAATTTTTTGTAGGTATACAGTATGACTTACGATTTTTAACGAGCAGTTCAGAAAATATCAATAACAATTTATCGAAGAGTCGACATCATATAAACAAGAACATCATTTATCCTAAGTTATCGATATCCTCGCTCTTTCCAATTCCTGATTCTCTTTTATCTCTTATTTTAATCGCGTTCTTGGAAAGTGCGTTAACGCATAATGAGTGTTACACTTAAGGTGCATAGCTTGTAACACTTATAAATCCGATAAAATAAGAAAATAATGGCATCCCATAGCAAATGTCAAGTGCATTTGATTTTCAATTGTATTTATCAAAACTATTGTTACTATGTGTATATCAAATAATCTTTATTCTCTTTTGTAGTAATAACAATGAAAAAAATGGTAGATAACTCATTTGGTCTTATTCTCTCGCATTCCTCAAATTCTCACTCTTTCCTTAATATAGGATTAAATAAAGCAAGTTGTTTCCGGTATAAAGCAAATCTTTTATTTTTTCTTCAAACATTTGCGGAATAAGTGTTCTTAAAATTATTAATTATTTACAGTTTGTTTAGTTTTACATAAAATTAAATGTAAATCCTTTCGGGCTCGTTACTTTCATAAGCAATTTTACAAACGCTACATTGATTCTCACTAGAAAGTAAAACTTTTCTGCATACGATGTGTTTACAAGGCAGTTTATAAAAATTGCTGTTTGAACAACAATCACAATTACTTCGTGCATCTATTGAACAAGATTTCGCCTCTTCTGTACATTGATGTAGACTATTTTGTACATTTTTTTGCGAGATTGTCGAACTTACTTTAACAATACATGAACTATTAATTGCGACATTAGACCTTCGTTTAATCGACACTACTGGCAAAGTATGGCAATGAAGTTTCTTCCTTTTGTTAGAATTAGCTTCAGAAGTAAAGCTATATTTTACTGGGCGTTGAATATTCACAGGTAACTTTTCTACTTCAGCATTCTGCACGTTTAATAATTTAAGAGATGATTCGGGTCGGGATTTAGTGCCTAGGACTCGTGGTAGTTTTCTTACTTCTTCAGTATCGCCATTTTCAAGTAAAAATTTGTCAATTTGAGCTTTTAAAGCTGTGGCAACAAGTGGTCTTCGGGCTTTACTTAGCGGAATTCCTGTAAAGGGATCCGAAGATGGTCTACCCCAAACTGCTTCGCTTTGTTCGTGTTTTTCTAGAGTACTTTGATCTATTACTTTGCCACTGGGTAGAACTATTGGCTGAGTCATAATATCGCAGGTTATTGGGTCTAGAAAACTTTCAGGCACATCTAAAGACTCGGACACTTTTCTGAAAACGATTGAAACATATTTTATTAGAATTTAAATTAAATTTAACGATTTTTAAGTATCAATCTGTCGAGTTCGAATATTTCTAACTCTGATGGAAGTCAGGCATACTACTTACCGTAGTATGACAATAACACTAACAACAGTTACAGTAACATACTTACTTCTCAGTATTATCTTCACTTTTTGAAGGAAGTACATCCTTATCCATAAAAACAGTTAGACAAACATTTCGCTGTGACCATAAACTGCAGATACTTGCGACCACATCCTTTCCACATTGTGGTGATACGTAACCCCAAATCTCAACTTTCCCTAAAGCAGGAACAGAATTCTCCGTTTTTAGCACACTAATTCTCAATTTACTAGCGTAATTAACTAATCGTGAATCAGATGATTTCAAACGACATTGAAGAAAGTTTGATGGATAAGAAATATTTGTAGGATCAACCTCACTCCTATGAAATATTAATCCTGAATGAGAGGAATTCAAATATCCATTAGAAATACTCGTGTACAATGTATTTATCTCATCTGAAGATTTGGAGAGGATTTGGAAACCAGATGATTTCTGAGCACCGACACTTGGCCAAATGATAATGTGGCTTATACGAATGTTGCAGATAAAGTGAAAATCCACATGAACTGGTGGTTTAATGCAAGAATAAACCATAAAACCTTTTTCAGAATTGTTTACTAAATTTTCTACTTCATAACCTTCTGTGCTGACAGTGGAACATTTTACTTCTGTTCTCAGAGACGGATCACAGAAATTCAAAAGCATTTTGTAATTGATTGCTGGATATTTTAGTTTTTCTTTAATTGTTTCTTAATGTTTTGATCATTTTAAGGGTTTCTATTTTGATATTGAAATGCAACAGCAAAACCAAAGCAAAACTACGTCACCTCTGTTCCCTCTGTTTCTGTTAAGAATGTCAAAAACACTCAAGCTGTCAAAAATATTATTTTGAGGTTATGTTTCTGTCATAGCACAATAATCGTTTAAAGAGCACGTTTTCAAAATTATTTAAGTCCATTCTATTGGTGGAATTTAAATTCCCGAGTCTGATAGACCAATCAAAGCTAACAAAAATGTATGTCGCATGTTGAGTATTTGGCTTAAAGATATTCACGCGGTCATGGTCATAACTTAACCTATGTTCGCTGAATCTTTGCACGTGTTTCAAGTATACATTTAAGATGATTTAAGTTAAAAAACAACTGATTTTTAAGTTAATTTTTTGTGCTTTATTATTTAGTAAAGACTATACAATAATATTGAAGTTTTGTGAATTGTCCGGACAATAATAAGTTATAAATTAAGAAAGTACACTTTGCAGCACTCAGGTTAGTACCGCAATTTTGTTACCTATATGCCTAGATATTAGCTTATTTATTTGGATAACTGATAATACTGTTTGAAAATTATGCATCTTATTTGAAAAATGGTCTAATACATATAAGCTGAGTTTTTAATATCAAAGCAAAATATTTGAGGTAAAATACTCACTTGAATTTAATCAACTGCAATCCTTAAAATTTTTATTAATTTACATGTTCTTTTGACTTGTAATTCTTATTATTATTTATACTGCAAATAAAGTTAATTTAAAGGATATTTTTGGGAGAATATGTAATTGCGGGGATTATGAGATATCTTAAAATGTTTTAACGACTTTAGATCAATGAAGCAAGAGTTTCTTTTTAATTTTGTAATAAAATTTGTAAAAACCAAGGAAATTTTGTAAGTTCTAATAATTATAAGTTGAGGAAATGTGCCAAACAACTCACAGAATTCCAGAAATTCAATTTTCCTGTTTTTCTGTATCTTCCTAGTTAGAAATAGTTTTGTCCACTTTTTAAGGATTCGAATTTTTTTCATTGTTTGTAAATTCCTGTGAGCAAAGGAGAATTTTTTGCAGTCTATTTTCTTTCGCTAGCTAAAATACATTACTAAAAATCTTATTTCAGTTCCTAACTCACAATGGCGAAAGTGAAGAATAAGAAATCAAAATTAGCTGATGTCTACGCAAAGAAGCGTAAGCAGCAGCAAGTAAAAAAGATCATGACTCCCTTTGAAGTTCATGTAAACAGAGACAAGCGAAAAGTCTTAGGTCAAAAGAGTAAAGCTGATCGAGGACTTCCAGGTGTTGCACGAACGAAAGCGATCGCCAAGCGAAAAGGAACTCTTCTTCAAGAATACAGGGTCAAAGATAGAGATAATATCTTACTGGACAAAAGAATACATCAGAAAAATCCTAACATGTCTGACGAAGATAAAGCTTTGGCCAGATTTGCAAAGGAGAGAATAAAGGCTCACAATAAGAAAAATATTTACAACTTAAACGATGAAGAGATTTTAACACACAGAGGGCAAGCGATCATGGATATCGAGAAATTCGACAACCCAAACAGCGATGAGGATGATGAATTCAGCGACGATGAAGATCGAGAAGGAAGACTGAGTAAAAAGTTTTTAGAAGAAGCCCATTTCGGAGGAGGATTATTGTCAAAAACCGACTCGGAAAGCTCCAGAAAAAGTGTGATTGAACAGCTTATATTCGACTCCAAAAAGCGAAAGGCCGAGAGACAAAAACTGCGAGAACAAACTCAAGATTTAACCGAAAAACTCGACACTGAGTGGAAAGATCTATTACCCCTCTTAAACAATTCAAATAAAGCTCTAGAGAAAATTGAGGAGCAAGTGAGAGCTGACGATTATGATATTACTTTACGTCAATTAAAATTCGAAGCTCGAGGACAAGCGACAGATAAATTGAAATCTGAGGAACAAATTTCTGAAGAAGAGCGGCTAAGCTTGGAAAAGTTGGAGCAAAAAAGAATGGAAAGGATGAAAGGGTTTTTGGAAAAGGACTTGTATAAGAAACATAGATCTGCTGACGATTTGGACGATGGCTTTATGAAAGAAAATATAGACGATGAAGAGAAAGAAAAGGATGGTCAAAAATCTGATGAAGAGTCTGAATCAAAGGATTCTGAGTCTGAAGGTGATTCCGAAGATGAGGAAGGCGAGGAAGAAGGGGAAGAAGAGGAGGAACAGGAGGAACAGGAAGAGGAAGAATTTAAAAGAAAAATTCTTAAAAAAGATTCTGATAACGAGGAAGAACCTAATGAAGAGTCGGAATTTGAAAACGAGGATGAGGATAATTTGTCTGATTTGAAGGCTACTGATTCCTCCAGTGAAGACGAAGCACCTCCTCAAAAACTCCCACATACTAAAATAGAACGTAAACCCGTTCCGCAAAAATTGGAGAGTACAAGTAAAATCGCGGATGTTAAAACTAAAGGCACTCTGAGTGAAAACGATAAAATTTTGGAGAAAGCTCGAGCGGAGTTACCTCATACGTTTGAAGTACCTAAAGCCTACGAAGATTTGAAAAAATTACTACAAGATCGTAATGAATATTACCAGTCGGTCATCCTAGAAAGGATAATAAAATGTAATCATTGGTCTTTGGGAGTCGGAGGAAACAGGGAAAAATTAACTGGGTTGTTTGAACATTTACTAATCTACATAGACTGTTTTGATTTTTCGAGTGCAGAGAACATCGTCAAGAGCTTCCAGATATTTGAGAGGTACTTTAAATAATACTTTGAAATTTCTTTTTCCAAAATAACAGTTATTCAGGAGTATAACAATATAATAATTATATGTATTATTTTGTTACAGATTATGTCCTCATCTTTACGATTTAGCTCATGCAAGTGCTGAGAACGCAAAAAAGTGCTTCCAAGAAATCATTAAAGCAAAACATGCCGAGTTTGAGGAGAATAAAAAGAAACACGTCGGAATTAATTTGGTAAGATTACTATTAACTTCATATTTCAACATTTTTTTAAAAATAGAAGCTAATAATCTTTAATGAATTCTTACTCTTTCAGATGATATTTCTGAAACTGGTCTCTCTTATTTTTCCGACATCGGACTTCAGACATCCGGTCGTTTCACCTTGTTTAGTATTTATGTCGCAAATACTATTGAGATGTTCAGTTAAAAGGAAAAGTCACATTTCTAAAGGCTTGTTTATAAGCACTCTTATGTTGGAGGTACGTTTATGAAATACCATACACCTTTATTTGATAATTTCTTCATTATGAGTTTATGAATAATTAATTTATATCCAATTTTTTGTTTCCAGTACACGACATTAAGTAAACGATTCTCACCCTCTGCCATAAATTTTTTGCGGGGCTTATTATACATATCGATGCCAAAACCCCTAAATAATTCAACAATTAAAGTTATTCCTCCTTTTAAGCGGGAAGGAGAATTTAGCAATTTATTAGTGATCGATGAAAATATGACAAAGCTCAAGATCGATCTTGATAAAGTTCATATGAAAGCATCAGATCTGATTGAAGGCGAAATAGATTCTGATTTTAAAATTAGAGTCTTCGTTACGACGATAAATTTAATTTTTGAATTTAAAAAGCAGTACGAAGAATTAGAGGCTGCATATGCGATATTTGAACCAATTTTGAAAATGCTCAAATGTGATTTCATTAAACGATATCCTAAAAATTTGAGACAAAAGGTGAAAGAACTAATTGGAGAATTGGAGGCAATGAAATCGAAGAAATTGGAGTTCATCGTGCGCGAGAAGAAAAAACCGAAGGCTTTGAGATTGTATGAACCTCGAATTGAGAGAGTGTAAATATTGCGAAAATTAATTATATTTTTAAATAGTCAATGTATTTATATGAGAGGGAATATAAAATATGAAATGTTTTACACAATTTTATTAATTACAGGTACGAAGGCAGAAGGCACAAGAAAATGTCGGAGGAGAAGGCTGAAAAAGAAAAGATGCTTCACAAAATTAAGAGAGAGATGAAGGGAGCAATTAGGGAAGTGAGAAAAGATACAGCTTTCTTGGCAAAACTGAAAATTAAGGAACAGATCAAGAGCGATGAAGATCGAAAACGAAAAGTTAGAGAGATATTTGGTGATGCTGCTGTTCAACAAAGTGAATTCAATAAAATGAAGCGAATGAAATAGTTACACAAATAGAAAATATAGATTGAAAATCAGCGATTACCTTGAAACCAAATTCCCCAATCTTGGTAAATTTTATTAAGCATGCTGATTGCTCTACGAGTATATTTTGATGCAAATGATTTTTGATGTGAGACTGAACTCGATGAATTCATAATTATTGAAATTTTCATACTTCGGTGAGTTTATCTTCCGTGGTGTTATGAATAAGTGTCCTTTATGAGTTATTTGTATATATACTGTATTATGATAAATTAAAGAAATAAAAATGTTTACATATTTTCAGTTTATTACTATTTTAAAATAGTCATAGTTTTTTGAAACATATTCTTTTTTTTATAAATCTCTTAACATCTTCGTTTCATATTTCTAGAAAATTACGAAATTATTTCTTATTTTTACTTCTATTCATTTAAAAAAGTGGAATTCAGCAATTTCAAGGTGTAACGAATATGTATGCATTGAACCTTGACCTTTTTGTATTAGGAAATATGTGGTCGCACCCTTTCCATAAATCACTCCTGAATAATCATGTTTAATCTTTTATATTCGCACGTGCTGTGAAAATTCTGCAATGGAAAAATTTTCTTCATATTTTCTATTATGCTGCAAAAGTTTTATTTTGAAAAACCTGAGAAATTTATACTTGACTTCCATTTGAAAATTTTGAAAAAATAAATAATAGGTAGTGTAGCCAAGTTTAGGAGAATCTCTTCTACTTCGCTCTAAAAAAGTCTATATAAGGAAAAAGTGAAGGGTATAACGAATGATGTGGCGCTTCGATTATCTCTGCTGGGATAAATGAAGCACTTAACACTTTTAGTAAATGGTATCAATCTCTCCCAATTCTATTTTAAGATGGTTGTGATATATTTAGAAATTATATTACATATACTACTAATAGGTAAAAAAATCGGATATTTGTTTATTAAACAGCTTACTTAAAACTGAAATTAAAAAGATTAAAAGAAAAAAAAGATTAGTTTATCTCTTATAGGTTAAAAATAAAAATAGATTAGTCTAAAAAGTCTTTCCTTTGAGCTTGAATTACTATTATTTTATAAATTATTATGTGAATTATATATTTTTATTGATTTATAAGCTTGAAAAAATTATAATTCAATCAATAAATAAGAATGAGTCTATTTTTTCGATTTCGATCAAATATTTTTATCGATACAAAATATCAGAATCCCTTTTTAAAACACAATTTACTTTTTCAACGTTTAAAAGTTTTTATCTAGTGTAATTGAAATTGATTTTATTCTTATTTAAATAATGTAGACTGTTAATTATAAAATGCTCATAATAATTTAAGTGTAGATATAATTTTTTTATATATTTCTAAAACTGAAATGAAGGGTATGTAATACATAATGACGTCACGAATTACCGACCGATTTTTTATTTACATTCAGCGGGTTAGTTAAGAGAGAAATGCAAATATAATGCTAAAATTTTGGGAAATAATAAGGAATATATTTAGATATCGATGTCTGGTGCGTTTCAGTTTTTATTTCGAAATAAAAACTTTTTCAAAATAAAAATTGAAACGCACCAGACATCAATTCCTTGATATATTCCTTATTATTTTCTCAAATTTCAGCATTATATTTGCATTTCTCTCCTAAGAAGCCCACTAAATATACATAAAAAATCGGTCGGTAATTCGTGACATCATTATGTATCAAATACCCTTAACACTTCAAAAAATGATGGACTTGTATCGATCAAGATTTTACACGTTTAAATTGCCTCGCTCATCTTAAGAGGTATGCGCGCATGCGTACTATTAACCGAATATCTTAGTCAACTTCACAACTTGATTTAGAAGTTTTTGTCACTGTTGAAAAATAGTTAAAATTAACCTAATAGATCAATATCGTTTTGCATCTTGTGACTAAATCTTGTGAATATTACCAGACAAAAGGTCAAATTATTCAATCGATTTAATTTCTAAAATCCTATTTGATTAGTTTGTTTGACTGTTTTCTACGCAGTCGTTTAGTCTCATTTGGGCGGTCAAGTTTTGCTTTGTTCTCGCAGTCATTTCTTTATGAGTAAAGTTTGTTGATTTATACGTATAATCAGAACGATTTGTTGTAAATATGGTTCGAAGGTCGATCCTTTTGTCTTGGGAGTGTTCTAAAATAAGTTTTGTAACGCGTTTTTTTTTTTTTTTGTCATAACCTCAATTTGTACGGAAACCCTTCCCACCAAGTTTTAGATTTTTGCGATAGTTATTATTTTTCGCTTGTGTTCGAGAATGAAGTTCGGATTCATTACGAGAATGAGGTTAGTTTTGTAAATAATTTTTCCGTGTCCGTAT
>JBAGKK010286897.1:0-20355 GCA_037177015.1 Euceroptres primus | reverse complement strand
TATATATATGATATAAATATACATATATAAATGATTTTTAGACACAAAAGAGTGCAGAAAATACTAACATTGTTCTTTGAAAATTGAATGCCCCAGAGCCCATTAACCTGATTTTTCCCGTTCTCGAGACTCACTCGTTTCAATTAAAATTGTTCTTTTTACATTTGTATAGTATAATTGATCTCGACCAGGTCAGCTGTTTAATAAGCAATCAAAATTGTATGGTAATTATCAACTTGAAATCCTGTTCATAATTAATATACAAGAGAAGAATTTTATACAATTTTACAATTGTTCTTTTAATAGAAATTGACGCTATATTTTTTTTTAGTGCTTGGTTGATGAGAGTTTTTCCAATATTTTCTGTAAGCCAAGCTACACCTTGGCTGGGGGCTGGATACTATCAGGGGATATGTCGTCATCTCTTAATTAGAGGCAATTAGCTCAAATTCAACTTCATACGCAGTTACCTTCAATACCTTTATAGTTATTTGAGAACTGCCATTAGGGATAGGAAACTATGTAATTTATTTTCATTCAATTACATTAACCGTTTCTGTGCAACAAAACACCGTTAAATCACAAAGCCAAGTAGCCTCTCCTTTATATTTCAATTTCAGCGCTGTTTAATTTAAATAACTCAATTGATAAAAATTCTGAGTTGGTTAACTTCAAATAAAATAGGAGACTTAATTTTAAAAACTATTTTTTTCAGAAAATTTAAAACTTTCACATGCACAATAGCATAATTAATTCGTTAGAATTATATGAGCATTAAAACAATTGAAATAGGAGGATAAATAAGTAATGCAAAAAATTTAATCTAGACCTCTCTCTATAAACTCTGAAATTCGTGATTTAGCATAAAATGAATTTTCCATACTTTTCAACACATTTCATTTTAATTTTTTATATTGTTGACTTTAAAAAAAAGTATAGTGTAAACATTTTATAGACCCTCAGGTTATTCGAACGGAATTCGGGAAAAAAATATTATGCCATTGTATTCTTTTGTCAATACTAATTTGTGATCGATTTAATGATATAAATGTATTGTATAAAATGGATAAGAAAATAATTTGTGTAAAAATAACACTAAAATATAATGTAAATTTTGCGAAATCATTTTTATTTTTTAATTACGTATTTCCATAGAAAATATAATTTTACCGGGAATATAAAAGCGATTATGGTGTTTTTTGCAAGCTTATCTTTTTTCTGGAACTGCCTTGAAAAAAACTATGAACTAAAAAACTATTGACATGAGTCCACTGTCCACATTTTATTTGGTAAATCCGCCGAAAGTTACTCTCACAAATGAAGCTTAATTTACTAGCCCGTCTAATGAGTGTGCCTTTCAAGAGTGCTTGAACATAAAATACGCTCAAGCTGCTCCACTATGTCCTTTATGAGGGGTTTAAATTTTTCTCTTTTTTCTTTTCTTTTTCATTTTTTAATATTTTTTCCTCTTTTTTTCTCCAGTTTAAGTTTTTTATGTAGAGAGCGATAAAGCTCGCAAAGCGGATAGATTATTCCCAGGATCGTGAATCGTTTACAAGAGCAGATGCATGGGAGGAAATTAAATATGTCAAGTTCGACGATATACGTAGATTTCACAATCAGATTTTTTGGTTTGAGATAGTATTAAAATTGAAACTGACTGAAAACGTTAATATGATGGTTTTCGATTGAATTAGATTCGAGATTTTGTTCAAAGTTTGTCAAACCATTATAAAATTCTTAACTAATCATTCTTTTGTTTATAATTTCGTCAAATTTTTCACATATGTAAGTTTTAATTTGTAATTTTAAGAATTATCCACCTTTCTGATTGTATCTATGTCTAAGAAAAGTTTTATGTATCTATGTCTAAGAAAAATTTTATGCATTTATGTCTAAGAAAAGTTTTATGTGTTTTATTTGTGATAAAATATTTTATGTTTATTTAAGCTAAAAGAAGCATAGTATTATGTTATGTATCTGTCTAGACCTTTGGAGCAAATTTTGGTTGCGCGTAAACTGATTTTATTGATCCTGATATTGCTGCGTAGCTCGGGATCTCTTCCAGGTTCCAAGCAATGATAACCACACCCTTCAAACAGCTACATCTGGGAATATCTCAAGCCATTTCTGAACGGCTGATTTTCAATCTCGTTACACTTGAATGTATAGAACTCGATGAATCCCCAGCAATTTTCTTTTATGCGACGAGCCAGACGCGTCACAATAAAACTTTTCACCGAACTTTACAGATTTTCAATTTTCAGAATCGCAATCGTAAGTGTAAACCAATTTCACTGATACAGAAAACCGCTTACTATTGCGATGCAAAATTGAAAACTTAGAAAAGCAATTTCTCAACAAAGAATTTCTAGATTTTAGCAAAGATTTCAATTTAAATTAAATAATACCTTTTCATGTGATGAGAATGTAAAAAAAAGAATAAACACAGGAAAAAATTATCTGTTGATGATCTTAAACTTGTTTTGAAGTCTTACTCAAAAAACTTTAAGGAATTTTAATCCTGATGAAATATACTGTGAGAGAGAAAACTCGAAACATTTTGTTTCGTCAGCTTTTGTCGCTTGAATTTTTTCCTTTCGTGATAATATGCAAATCAGGGCCGCTGTGTAATTTGCCTTTGAGTTTTAAATTTTGAGTAAACATTTTTATTCATAAGATTGTATGAATTTAAACATTATTTACATTGGTAAGATGCGCATTGAAATTTTTCTAGAAAAAATATCAGTTTACAACTTTACAGTCTAAAACTTTAATTTGGGAAAAAGAAGACAATATGAAAGTAATTATATTAATCATTTTTTTCAAAATCAAACGAAAAAAGCAGTTCAATATCAATACTCATTTTGTACCAAATCAGGGTCTTGATTCCACTCACGTTTTTTGTGTAAACTAAAATATTAATTTTTGTAAAAAAGTACTTGTAAATAATTTTACAAAAGGACACTTGAAAATATAAGCGGTTTAATTAAAAGAGGGTTTAATACTGGCCTAGAAAGTTACATTGTTAAACCGGAATGAATGCTGGTAAATATTTACCCGAAAATCCAATTTGTGAAAAGAACGTTATACCGAAATACTGAAAAGGTGAAAACTGTTTTAGTAATTATTTAAAAAATCGATAGATTCAAGGACAATAGAAATTTACCAATAGATTGAAAACCAAGGCGTGGAAAATTCACTCGTCATTGAGAGCAGGTGTGGTTAGCAGAGTCTACACCCTATGCACGCACCTCGAGCCCTGATTTGATGTGAAAGTGCAATCAGTGTGCTTATTATCGAACGAGGCAGCGTAGGCAAGCACTCGAATGCAATTGTAGAAGGAAAGCCTGTTTTCCTCATCTATCTGCTATGAGGCGTTTCGTACGTATATCCTGACGCGTATACGTTAATTAGTAATTTAGGACAGAACAAGTACTATGACGCACATGAAAACATATATATGGCTTACGAAAACTTGTTAACAAGGTACTACAATTTTTTTAAAAATACCTCCTAATTTCATTTCACCGGAAATGCTTGAAAAACTGGCATTTTTCATTCCCAGTGAAAAGTTTAAAGTGAAAATATATGAAAAATAAACAAATAAACAGTCAAAAATGTATTTAATTACATTATAATATTAAAACTTAATATTGTGGAATCTTTAAGTTTTGTTGTGAAAAGGAATTTTGAGGCTGTAGGCAAAATAACAAAAGCAAACTAGTCCAGACATGTCGAGAAATAAAATCGGGTAAAATAAAAAAACCAAAATTTTTTATAAATCGCTTCATTTTGAGGTGTATAATATCGCTTCAGGTTTTGTGACAAAGTTTTTGTCCGGTAACCCGGAAAATTTGTTGAAAAAGGAGCAAAAAATCATATACCTGTGGTTTGTTGCTTTCCTGTACATTGTAGAGGAAAAATGCATTATACAAAAAGGAAAGTAGATGCAATTCTGAGAAAAACTAAAAAAAAAGTTTTTTAGGTCGAATAGTTAAAAAGTTATGGTCTTTCCAAAAAACCCAATTTTTTCGATTTTTTGCTAAAAATTACAAGTTTTTTTTTGCTTCCGTATAGTTTGGATCCAGGGTGTTATACGTCAAAATGGTTCAGAGATGAATTGAACTATACTTTATTATCTGTAATAACGTCTGTAAAATAATATCTGTAATAATCTGTAAAATAAAAAAGAATATCCTAACTGTAATAGATCGCGAGTTATCATCTCTCAAAGTTGACCCTTTTCGGTCCATTTTTAGGGGTAAATGACATAAGTTCAATTTTTTCTAAGTAGCTCGTTTAGACATTAATTGACATTAAAGGTGCCAGGGGATGAATGGAAATACACGCAATTACACACAATTTTTTTAAAAAAGAATGTTCTAGCCTCAAAAGTTTTCGATTTACAGCCTTCCAAAAATCCCGATTTTTTTTCATTTTTTAGTCGAAAATCGGAAAACTGTGATTTTTGGAAGTAACTCGTCTCCTAGATGTCATAAAAGAAAGTTCTACCAAGATAAATTATAGTGGGTTAAAATCTGCGTAAATTAAAAAAAAAATATTGTCCTAGCCCTAATAGGTCACGAGTTATGACCTTGTAACTTGGACCCTTTCTCTATACTGATACTAAAATGCATCGTGGAATGCAACTATGGCCAAATTTTAACATTTCTGTGACTCAATTGATTAAAAATGAATAGTTAAGCCATTTTTTATCAATAAACAGAAAATTATTTAAACAAATGTTATCTCCTCATGCCTGAAATATGCATTTTTCGGCATTCTGAGCATTTAAACAAATATTTTCTCTTCATCCTCAAATATGCATTTTTTGGCACTTTTTAAATGCAATTTCTCTCACGGACTCTTATTACATCTTAAAAATATACCAAGTCGATATTCTCAAAACTGCCAAAAAACGCATATTGGAGGATGAAAAAGAAAAATTTGTTCAAACATTTATTTATTTATTCTTCAAATGTCAGTAAATATCGAATCGGTATTTTTTTAAGATGTAATAAGAGTCCGCGAGAGAAATTGCATTTAACCCGTAGCCGTCTCGCCTTTTCTGGCGTATTTTTAAATTTTAATATAGTGAAATACAATTGTCAGAATCTCAGGAATACGTATACCTATTAAATGAACCCGTATTTTCTTCTAATTTCCAAGGCCTTCCCTCTTCCCAAACTTTATTCCCCTTTACAGGAGCCTAGGTTGAACAGATGCCACTGGGTCCCTGTGGACCCATGCAGACGGCTACGGGTTAAAAAATGCCAAAAAATGCATATTTCAGGACGAAAAAGAAAAGTTTCTTTAAAAATTTATTTATTTATTCTTAAAATATCAGTGAATATCGAATCGGTATTTTTTTTAAGATGTAATAAGAGTCCGTGAGAGAAAATATGCATTTAAAAAATGCCAAAAAATGCATATTTGAGGACGAAAAAGAAAAATTTGTTCAAACATTTATTTATTTATGCTTAAAATATCAGTAAATATCGAATTGGTATTTTTTTAAGATGTAATAAGAATCCGGGAGAGAAATTTCATTTAAAAAATGTCAAAAAATGCATACTTGAGGACGAAGAGAAAACATGTTTAAGGGGATATTCTAGTGTGATGGGCACTTTTTCACATCATTTTTTCGGATTTTTTTTTTAAATTGAAAAGCAAAATGATTTTGAAGCCGTTTTCACTGTATTGACATATATTTGAACTATGATACACATTTTTTAAATAAAAATATTCAAAATGGTGGACGCTGCACTCGCTCAAAAATGAGGCCTCAAAAAAAAGTGCCCGTA
The DNA here is from genome assembly GCA_037177015.1 of Euceroptres primus. Lineage (NCBI taxonomy): Eukaryota > Metazoa > Arthropoda > Insecta > Hymenoptera > Figitidae > Euceroptres > Euceroptres primus. Next base: position 14,548 of record JBAGKK010286897.1, on the reverse strand, counting down.
TCGGACGGTATGATTCCGGCTCTCCAGGTGATCTGAAAGATTCTTAAAATGTACACTTGCGGATATCGTAGGCAGTAGAATGAAAAAAATTTTTTAATTTCAAAATGGCGGACCTTTGAAATAAATTTTTTTAGCACGTTTTCTTGGATTTAAAGGGCCATAACTTTTTAAAAAATTAATATTTAAATTCAATTTTACAATTTTACACACGTTTTCTAAACACGTTTGCAAAGCGACGATCTAATTAATTAATTAGTTTTTGCGATCTCGTGCTCACCGACTTTTTTTAAGGCCTCAACTTCAACGAACTGTAGCGCCGCCAGTTTCTTTATTTTTATAAAAAAAGATTATTTTATTAATTTAAGTGTATGCTAATATAGAGAAAAAGTTTTGATAATGATATTAGTTTTCTACTTTCTTAAAGAGAATCCGAAAAAATTATACAAAAAAGTACTTATCACCTTTTAAACATTTATTTGTTTATTCATAAAAAATCAGTAAATATCGAATTGTTTTTTTTTAATTTGCAATAAGCCTCTTTGGGAGAAAAAGTTTTGATAATAATATTGCTTTTCTGCTTTTTACAAAAAAATCCGAAAAAATGATACAAAAATATACCTGTCACCCCTTAAACATTTATTTGTTTATTCATAAAAAATCAGTAAATATCGAATTGTTTTTTTTAATTTGCAATAAGCCTCTTTGGGAGAAAAAGTTTGGATAATAATATTACTTTTCTGCTTTTTACAAAATAATCCGAAAAAAATGGTACAAAAATATACCTATCACCCCTTAAACATTTATTTGTTTATTCATAAAAAATCAGTAAATATCGAATTGTGTTTTTTAAATTTGTAATAAGTCTCCCTGAGAGAAATTGTAGGTCAAAAATACCGAAAAATGCATATTTCAGGCACGAAGAATAATAAATAATAAATAAATAATATAAAAAATAATAATATAATAAATAATTTTTTGTTTATTGATAAAAAATGACTTAACTATTATTTTTAATCAATTTAGCCACAGAAATATTCCTGCATTCTGCGATGCACTTTAGTATCAGTATAGAGAAAGGGTCCAAGTTACAAGGTCATAACTCGTTACCTATTAGAGCTAGGACATTTTTTTTTTTTAGTTTACGCAAATTTTAACCCACTATAATTTATCTTGGTAAAACTTTCTCCTGTGATAGCTAGGAAACACAATTTTCCTATTTTCGACTAAAAAATGAAAAAACCCCGGATTTTTGGAAGGCCGTAAATCGGAAACTAATAAAGTTAGAACATTCTTTTTTTTAAATTATGTGTAATTTCATGTACTTTCGTTCATCCTCTGGCACCTTTAATGTCAATTCATGCAGAAACTAGCTACTTTGAAAAAATTTAACTCATGTCATTTACCCCTAAAAATAGGTCGAAAAGGGTCAACTTTGAGAAATTATAACTTGCGATCTATTATAGTTAGGATATTCTCTTTTGTTTTAAATTACAGATAATAACGTCTAGTTTAATTCATTTATGAACTATTCGTGATATATGAATATGAACTATTTATGATCCGAAGTACATGGAAGCAAAGAAAAGTTGTGATTTTTAGCAAAAAAATCAAAAAAATTGCGTTTTTTGGAAAGACCATAACTTTTTAACTGTTGGTCCTAGAAAACTCTTTTTTTTATTTTTTCTCAGAATTTCATCTACTTTCTTTTTTGTATAGTGCATTTTTCCTTTACGATGCACAGGAAAGCAACAAACCACAGGTATATGATATTTTGCTCCTTTTTCAAAAAATTTTCCGGGTTACCGAGCAAAAACCTTGTCAAAAACCCTGAAGCGACATTATGCAACCCAAAATGAAGCGATTTATAAAAAAAATTTTAGTTTTTTTACTTTACCAACCAAAAATACCAGATGACTGAACTAAATTGAATGTCAGTGATTTCAATATTTTACTACTCGGAAATAAATTTTTCTGAGTTGAAACGCTAAAACTGTATTTAGGAATGCAAATCATGTGTATAGAGTTTTGAAGTTTATAGATAAATTTTTATTGACATAAGTAAACTTTTATATGGACACATTTCAAGATTTTAGTGTGGTATATAGGTGGCTTTTACTTCATCGTTTTGTGTATATCATAAAATGTTTTGCTGCTTCATCGATATATAAAGTTTATAACAGTACACATTTTACACTTTTTGCTGGTAAATGCTACGGTTGAAACGAGCTTGCCATTTAATATGGTAGTCCTAGATACAGGGTGAGAGAAAGGTGTATTTTTCCTGAGAGCTCTTTAGGCTTTAGACATCACAATGATGAGAGTTATTGATTGAATTATTTAATATTTCATTTTATTAGAATATTTATAGTCAACTAATATATCATTTTTAAAATACTAGTCGCCATTTTGCTAAAAAAATAACCTTTTTATTTGAAAATGATGAATAGTATTTCGTACTAAATGTAGATTTAATTGTAAAGCCTTAATGAAAAAGTATTTTATTTTTAACTGCAAAATATTTTCTGAGGCAATGTGTATTTGAGAAATATCTCAACCAACTTTTCCTCATCGAATTAGATTCGGACTTTCTTCAGAAAGTACGTGCTTCTTAGCGAAGTATTCGATAAGCAAGAAAGCTAATATCGATTTTTGCGATGTCACGGGGCATTGAATTACCTACTGGGAAACCCATTTTCATTGAGAGTTATAAACCAGAGCTAAAATAATACAAGCTTCTTCTCTCGTAAAAATAATTATATAAGTACTTTTCTTTAATATTTTTTACTGAGAATTTCTTCTGGAAACTTTTTTTATAATGTTCCAGAATTTTTAGAAGCTTCTGCAACTTTTTAGAATCTTGTAAACTTTTTTAAAATTTAGAATCTGATTAGAACATTAACCAGTCATGAGAATTTTCTAAATTCTCTATTATTAGGTATCTAAGTTTTTTCATATTATTCTAACATGCTTCAGGATAGAATATCCTGTACACTTTTGTACAGGATATGTACACCTATACATTTTTACTTGACACCGTCTCGAGTGTAATGATAAAGTGTAAATTTCTGGTAAAACACTCGTAACTCTTTAAGAACCCTATAAATTCGAAATTAGCCATCATCTTTAGCATCTTAAATAAATAACGAGAACATGAATTTTAGCTCGAGGGACACCTAGATAAACTCAGTATATGGATAAGCAATAAAATTGATCAGGAAGAATTTTATCACGAAGAGATAGGGGACTTTAATAAAGGCTTCCCAGAATAAAGGAAGGAAGAAATAAAGATTGGTTGATGTAGAAATAGTGAATAAAGTTGTCCTCCATTGGATGAGGGCTGGACTCGACCTCGGGGATACTTGACTCTTCTCCCAGAGTGACATTTCGAACCCCTTTTCCTTCTCTTTGAGTCCTCTTCAACAATCTCCAGTTCTCGAGCTTCAGCTGAGTGCTAGACAGTCGCCAGTTTCTATGACTGTATATAATTATACTCTACACAAGCACATTATATATGTGTGTAAATGAAAGCATTGCACATGGGGTAAATGTGGTTTCGAACCTTGAATACAGGCTCACAGACGGCTTCCTTACTGAAAGCAATTTCTTCCCCTTGAAGCACTCAACTCGATATTGTTGTACCAACCACTTGCAATATTGGTGTATTATATAGTCTTGTATTACACAACTCCCACTTTTATCTCCATAATAATTTCCAGATAATATGTATTTTTTCACCTGAAATTATCCTACGAATGAAAAATATCACCAGCAAAAAAATTAAATCACAAGGTGATGAGGAGAAACTTTGTGGAAATCAAGAAAATGAAACGTCAGATTAAAGTATGAATGAGGAATGGAAATAAAGAATAATAAAGTGAATAAGAATAATAAAGTGAACAAAAATAACAAAAGTGGCAAAAAGAGGAATAAAGAGCGAAAGAAAGATGTATTAAAACTGAAACTTGCTTCTTGTATATTTTTTTTCTTTATAAGGTGAAATGAAATGAGCGTTGGAGTATGTTTATTTTGCTTGCAGATATGCTACTATACAAAAAGATGAAATAAGAACCAAAATTGAAAGAAATCAGGATTTAAAGAGGAAAAAAAAACATAAAGAAAGCAAAGGAAAGTTTTTCTCCTGGACTACACAACTTGAGTGAAAATACAGTTTATGCTTTAATATCAGATTATACGATTATATTAATGCATAAATTGATTTCGTAATGTATTTTTATTTGTATTTATCGTATTATCGTAATCATTGTGATAATTCAACGTTGCGAATGTCTATATAAATTTGTTTGGTTAGCGAGTGATTCCGAATGAGGATGGAAACTATGGGAATTAAAAATAGACAATAAATTGATTTCCCACCATGCAATAGTGCTAGCGGTTTAACCTGTTTGCAGTCGGACGAGAGGTGCCTGACCTGACATGGCTCTTTACTACTAGAAAGTTAAAGCGCACTCAAGTAAAAACTCATTTAGGGACTTTAAGGCGGTTATCGAATTAATTTATCACATTCTCGAAGGACTTTTTAGTTTTCGAACTGTCGAGAGTCACAACTTCCTTCAGAGAAAGCTAAAACTTGTTTTACGTTTTTGAGAGCATTATTTTATTTCATGTTCAAACAAGATTCATCATAATTATTATTATTATTATTATGACTCTTTTTTCCTATAAAAAACAAACAGAAAGTGTTAAATTATACGAATAAGAATATTTTAGCCTTTTAGGAAATATTTAAAGCGGAATTTTGAATTGGAAGTGAATTAATTAATCTCAAAATGAAAAATTGTAAACAATCTTATATTTTGAAAGTTAATTACATGAATATGATTATTTATTATTTAATTCCATTTAAATTACACGGAATTAAATAATAAATCATCTTATTCTTTAATTCCATTAATTTTGATCATTTTCATTTTCAAAATTGTCTTTTATAACTATTTATACTATAAAAAATCCTAAAATTTAATTAGCATTTTGCCATTAACATTCTTAGAAATTGCATATGATTGCATTTCACTTTTTTCTATCCTTTTCTTGGCATATAATGTAGAATAGGGCGGGTTGAAACTATCGAATTTTGATCAATCAGACCCCGACTATGAAAAAAAGTTACATTTTCTAAAGAAGATGAGTCTACATTTTCTTTTGGGTCAATAGTATAGAAAGCCGCCACATAGTGGGGCAAAAAATGCCGTGAACAAATTGATTTTCAGAAGGCAATTGTTATCCGAATTGAACGTTTTTTTGTTTTTTTTAATGAAACCTAATAAAATTCCGCATCGAACTGTCTTGGCGGATTTTTGAAAAAAAAATTTATTGTATTTTTATTTAATAACAAAAATGAAAGAAATTCACTTTTGAAGTGTACCGGTTTTTAACAAATACTTGGATTCATTCAAAAATATCTAGAAAATATGAAGCAACTATCCAAAAAAGACGCTCAAATTTATATTTAATGCAAATATTTGCAGTAAACAAATATTTTATATTTGTTTATAATTTGTTATAAGCAAATTATATTTGCTATAAACAAATAATATTTGTTATAAACCAATTATATTTGCTATAAACAAATGATATTTGTTATAAACCAATTATATTTGTTATAAACAAATCATATTTGCTATAAACAAATAATATTTGTTATAAACAAATAATATTTGTTATAAACAAATTATATTTGCTATAAACAAATAAGTGAATGAAAATGGTTTCGTGGAGATTGGCAGCGATTCGTCACTTAATTCGCACTAAATTTAAACAATTTATGAACAATAAGGGTTTTGTAGTTGAATTAATGAATGCTCATAAATAATTTCCTTTTTATAAGCAAGTTTCATAAACAATTATCCATATCATATATTGATGATGGAATAAATAAAATTTTTGCTACGAAATCAATAATGTATTACCTGGAAATGTAACCTAAGTATCATATTTGGTCATCGAATAAAAATGGATAATTTTTTAAACAATCTTAATCAACTATTACTATTTGGCTATTTTTGGACGTACAAACTTAGTTCTTTCAACGCAATCAACTGTAAATTAACTAACTTCTAAATTTTTAAGGACATTTCGATGACAATAAATAATTTTTATTATAAACCACAACTGTTTAAACAAATTTTTATCATGTTATGTATTTATAAATAAAATTCCACTTTTTTCACGGACCTAACATCAGCCAATTATTTAACAATGACTTCTTGCTGTGAATTGCAAACATTTGATAACTGTTCAAGCAAACTTAATTAACAAATGCATTATTTGGCTATTTTTCAGCATTTAAACTTTGTTCTTTTAGCGTAATCAATTGTTAATAACAAATTTTTAAACTTTTTTTTAGATACTCCGATAACTATCCACTATTTTTATTGTTATTAACAATGCTATAAACAAATTTTTCTCGGATAATGTATTTATAAACTAAAAATTGCGTTTTTCTTGTGGAATATACTTAAAATAACTTAGTAATAATTCCTTGCTATCAGTTGGTAATTCGAATCAGCCAATCAGAATGTCGCACGTCATTTTAGGAAGAACGAAATTTATGTTACATCAAAGATTTGGTTACATGCAGTTTTGATGACATGGTAATTATGACAGATGGCGTTTCGATTAAATGAATTTTAAGTTATTTGCCTATTCGGGAGAATAAAAATTATGGCATATGATCATTCGGAAGAATAATAATAATTATAGCAAATGATAATTCGAAAAAATGAAAATTATGACAAAAGATGATTCGGAAAAATCAAAATTATGAAAAATAGTGATTCGGAAGAATAATAATTATGACAAATGGTAATTCGGAAAAACGAAAATTATGTCAAATGTTAATTTGAAAGGATAATAATTATAGCCAATGGTAATTCGGAAAAAGAACAATTATGTGAATCAGTAACTCGGAAAAATAATAATTAAGGCAAATAGTGATTCGGAAATAGAAAAATTATGGCAGATTGTTATTTGGAAAAATAAAAATTAGGGCAAATGATAATTAGGAACAATAAAACTTATGTACTTTGAGAATTCGGAAGAATAAAAATTATAGTCAATTCCTTTTAGGTGAAATTTAGGTAAAATAATCGTTAGGAAAAATAGAATTTAGGTAAAATAATCGTTAGGAAAAATAGAATTTAGGGAATATTCATGCACCCCAAAAAAATTCATTATAATTTTTGCACTCATAGAAAAAATGTAAAAATTTCAAAAATTAAAAATTTTAAGTTCGTGGCGGCTTGTTATAATATTGACCAAAAAAAATGTAAACTCATCTTGATTAGAAAAGGCAACTTTTTTACATAGTCGGGGTTTGAATGGTCAAAATTCGATAGGTTTCGATCCGCCGTAAAAAGAACAGTAGGTGCTAAAACGGAAATTCTATGCTGCAATTTTGTGTTTCTTTGTAACATTTTTACTTCTAGTTGAAGTACACTTTAAGTACTCTAGTTAAAAAACACTATACTTTCAAACATTCATTATTTCTCCATCAAAACTTCCGTTAGCTGAAAATAAACTCTCAACACATACAATATCATCCATCTGTTCCATTTTCCCTCCATTTAGATAAATGCTACACTCTATCTTCTCATTCCCTTAACTTTTGTTGAATCATATTAACTTCAAGTACACATATTTGATTCAAATAAACAATCATGACAAACAATCAAATTTTTTGAAGGGAAATAAAATCGATTTGGATCGAATAATGGATTTAAGAAAACTTAGGTATTTAGTACCCGAAAAAGAATATTCTCATAAAAAAAAAAAAATTTCTTCAAACCCATAAAATATGTTCAATAAAATTATGTGATTAAAAAAAAAATTTTATTTCAAACAATAATTAATAAAATCAAATACAATACAAATAAAATCAGTACAAATGTCTTTGAGAATAAGAGAAATCAGAAATTAATTTCTTTGCCTATTTTTCTAATTTAGTTTGTAGTCTCTAGTTTCAGTTTCAGTCTCCTGTTCAATTTTTAGTTTTAATCTAAACCTCAGCCATACTTTTAGTCTAAGTTGAAGTCATAAAGTCACTGATATTTTCCCAAGGTAAGAATTTCGTATTCTAGCCCATTTTCCCGTTTTGTCTCCTTTCTCGTTGTCTATTTTCTACCACACCTATAGGAGGTGCTTCGAACGTGACTTTTGCGAATCTCCTGTAGTTGAGTGAAAATTAAATTTTATACCTTTTTTCTTCATTCTTCCCTCTTCCCTCGCCTCTTGGTTTAGTAATTGTGCGGAGCAGCCCCAGGTATTTATCGCTGGCACGCTTGTCTGACATTTATACGCGCTATAAGAATCGCGCCTGCTGCACTGACTGTGATAAATTGAATTTACATGATATATCAAATTTACAACATGTCTTGTAATGAGGACACGAATTTCGACATTGATGTTGAATTTTTGAAATATTATTTCTTTATTTTATTTTTATAATAATACGCAAACAAAAATTAAAATAAAGAAACAAATATTTAATTGGATTTTATTTAGTAAATTTCGAGAAGAAAATACAAGACAAGCAAAATTGTTATTTAATTAATAATAGTTATTTTTGATGGAATACACATATTTTCACATTTTTTTGAAAAATTAATTTATCTCGTTCTGTTTTGCTTGCTCATTTAAATGTTTTAATTAAAAAGCACGAAACCGGGGTTTTGGCAGTTACTCATTGGTTGTGAATGAATTTTCTGCTTAAGCCAGCAGCAGGGCGTCAAATCGGCTGGCTATTATTAGGTAATTAAAGCGAACCCCTCGACTAGGATATATACACGTGCTATTTATTTGGCATCCGTGAACCCATTCGTGCGATGAAAAACAAAGCAAATGTCCACGCGGAGAGTGTTAGGGCTACATCCTGTTTTTCTCCTTCACAATCAGGGAACACAAAACACGTCCCCTACTCTTTTTTTTCATTTATCTTTTTTTTCACACCTTTTTCAGTTCACCTTCGCGAGTTTGTGTACCCACACAAGCTCGGATGCAAATATAGGTATATAGGTATTGTCGGTTAACGAAAAATCACGAGCTCGTTTGCTGACCGCCGTTGACGTAAAACGACCCTGACGCAGGTTCTTCGCAGTACTATTTCTAGACCATAGAATTATAAGTATACGCGCACATTCGTCTTATTTCCTTGTAAATAATATATGTATATATGATCGCACTGATCGAATATCGCTGCCAACTTTTTTCGATGAAAATTCCCACGCAAGAGGTCAACATTTTCACTTTTTCTCCTCTCTTTCCTCAGAGTAGGATTCTAAGTTGCAAAAACTATAACAAAATATAAAAATAAATATAAGTATTAAATATTTATAAATTTATAAATATAAAACGTGTGTATAAAAAAATTCTGTGGAAATTCTAGAAAATTTACAAAGAAAATGTATTACACAAAAAATTACAGGCTATCGAATAGAAAAACATTTTGCGTGCTAATCTCAATACTGCAGGCAGCAAGTTGTAAAAAAGCATGATTTCCCCAAATAATTCCCAGACGCGATGTTTTTTTTTAAATAGCTTCTTGACTGGTTCCTGAATGATCTCTAAAAATTTGTAGAACAGATCGTTTGTCAAAGGGTTTTTTTTTTAAAAAAAGAATTTTTGAAATTCATGTTTACGTGGACGGACCATTTCCATTGCGTTGTTCAAAAAAAAGTTCAAATTAAAAAAGAAATTGTAGGGGAAAGTTGCCTAAAACCCCTTCCATATTTTCCGAAAATTTTCAATTTTAAAGAACTTCAGAAAAAAAAGTTCAAAAAATGTTTAAAAGGCAATAAATTTCGATGTTGAAAAAAATATGTATTTTTCTCATCTTACACTGAAAAAAAAAAATACTTTTGAATCTATAGCGATTACGCTATTGCGATCTGCCAAAAGCAGATTCTATTGATTTATAATAATATACTATAGAATTTTCAGTATCATTGTTGATTTTAAATCGGTAAACTTTGATTCAAAAATAGTAGATTTTGATTTGCTTTACAAAGTTCATATGCTTAAAAGTTCAAAAAATGTTTAAAAGGCAATAAATTTAAAAAAATATGTATTTTTCTCATCTTAAACTGAGAAAAAAAAAATACTTTTCAATCTATAGCGATTACGCTATTGCGATCTGCCAAAAGCAGATTCTATTGATTTATAATAATATACTATAGAATTTTCAGTATCATTGTTGATTTTAAATCGGTAAACTTTGATTCAAAAATAGTAGATTTTGATTCAACAGCGATACTATAAATTCCAGAGCACATTACTTGAAATCTATAGCATCTGCTTTTGGCAGATAGTAATAGCATGTGCTGTAAATTCAACATTATTTTTTTCTCAGTGTAGGCAATCCGGTATCCTAAGACGGGCTCCTTTTAAAAATCAAAAAAGCTATGTAATCAAACACTATATGGGTGACTGCCAAAAAGTTGACCATTTTAAGTCCCTATCGTTTTTCACATACCCTGTGATTAATTAATTTTTTCTAAATATATCTGAGCAAAGTACTCATATCAGGGCACAATTCAGAAAAGTTTCAAAATTTTAGACGACTTCATTTAGAAATTATAAATAAAAAAAAAGTTGTAAAATGACTAATGTTATTCATCGTAGATCCATAATTTACTAATATAAAGTGAATAAACAACATATTTAAAAAAATTTCTTATACATGATTAAAAAGCAATAAAGGGGTTAGGAAAGGTACTAATTATGGCGGAAATTTTAAATATCTGACGAATTTTCGGTGTACCGTCGGTAATTTATAAATAAAGCAGATTACACTTTTATCAGCAGTTTTCTAGCCTAATCAGGGCCCGTCTTAGGAATTTCGCATGTTTACAATTTTTTAAATATTTTTATTAAACAGCATAAGAAATAATAAAACAATATAAGTAACAATTGCAAAGTTTAAAAAATTAACTATCAAAAAAATAACTTACTCCTTCAAATAATTAGAAGTTATTAAATCACAATTTCAAAAACAGGTAAAAGCCCATTTAAAAAAAATAATTTTTCCTTTCTGTTTTCGTTAATTTACTTCCAATGCAAAAAAAAACACTTTCAAAATAACTAGAATTCTTCTGAGCATGTATCTTCATTAGGGTGTCCTAAAAAATCTCAATGTTTTTTTTTAATGACACACCCCCTAAACTTGTTCTATTTGGTAAAGAAGTAAATGCATATTTTTCTTTCCTTTTTAAAATAATTTCAAACCGTGATCCTGGTGCCTTAAACTTCCCGAAAATGTTTAAAATGATTAATTAATGTTAATTTTCGTAAATATAATAATTGTTTGCCAGGAAATACGACTGATGGTGCCATACGTTCAAGAAAAAAATTTGACCTAATTAGACGAAAAATATTGTCCCCAAGCGTCAAAAACTACCCTTTACCAAAAACTACCCGAATTTCGTCGAAAAATCACTACTTTTTATAACTTTATGTGTACCATCTGACCGAATCATTTTATGAAAAAATGTTCAACAGACAAGTAAAAATTCAAGTATTTATCTTTAATTTTCCACAAAGGACGAAGTCCTAGCTCTATTAAGTCGGCAATTATGGCCCCTCAAAGTGAACTACTTTGGACCTATTTTTCAGGGCAATTTTTTTTACTAAAATCAGAAAAATTGTGTTTTTTGAAAATACCTCGTTTCCTGTTGATCCTCCGATTAAATGTCGCGAGAAGAAATTAAAGTAGACTCAATTCTGCGTAAAATGGAATAAAATACATTGACCTAGCCTTAATAGGTCACAAGTTATGACCCTGGAAAGTGGACACTTTTTGCATATAACCTGAGTGTACCATACGGGGCAAGTACGGCCATATTTGAACATTTTTATGCAAATTAAGTGATTAGCAATAATTGAAAGTAAATAATACATACTTTTTAATTGATAAACAGTTAATTTTTTGTAACAAAATCATTTAAACACTTGTTTTTAGTGTTTCTTTTAGTATTTCTTCCATATCAGATGGTAAGGATGGAAAATTTTTTACACTGACTTCTTCGTCATTTTTCCACGAGGGACATTACCGTTACGAGATATTGGAACAAGTGGATCCGTAGTATGCCTATCTTTCATGGACTAGATTAATTTTTTTAATTTTTGTCTAGCCCAAGTTTTCAGAAAAAAACTACCGCAGCCCGGGTTCGTACTTTTTTTACCATTTTTCAGTACTTTTGCGGCAAAAACGTTATTATAATTTATTATAAATATGAAACATGCCTTTTGTTATTAATAAACAACTAATTATTTATAACAAAATTATTTGCACTCCCGGCAGAAAGTTTGGGTACACTGATATTTTTCAAAAATTTTAAGCGAATGTGATATCTTAAATACAACGTCTTAACATTTTTTAACTATATTTCCTTAAAACACACTTAAATCTGCGTCGAATGATCCCTTTTTGAATTGTTTTCGATCACTCTGTAAGAAAATATTTATAAAAAACAAAGTTTTTTGCCAATTTCTTAAATCACCAATATCTCCGAAATTATCTCAAATTTTTTAAGTTTCTAGAGCTCATTTTAAAGGGGAAATCCTGCACTTTGTATTGAAATCGTCTACAGATTTGTTGGTGCACTTTAGTAGATTTGGCAAAGGGTTAAACGTGACAAAAAATAATCTGAAAATTTTGAGGAACGGTTTCATTATTCAAAATTATTTTTGAAAATCAAAGCTTAAGAGATTTGATAATAAATTCAGGAAAAATTATAGAATCTCCAGTTAATTAATTTTATTACTGTTTATTATGACAGTAACCATTCTTTAAAATTTTCAGTTTATTTTTGTTATGTTTAACCCTTTGCGAAATTTTCTTCAAATTTTTCAGGTTATTCTTTGTCACGTTTAACCCTTTGCCAAATCTATACAAGTGCACCAACAAATCTATAGATAATTTCAGTAAAAATTGCAGGATTTGTCCTTTAAAATGAGCCCTAGAAACTTAAAAAATGTGTAATAATTTTGGAGATGTTGGTAATTTAAGAACTTGGCAAAAAAAACCTTGTTTTTTATAAATATTTTCTTACAGAGCGATCGAAAACAATTTAAATAGGGGTCATTCGATGCAGATTTAAATACTTTTTAAGAAAATATCGTTAAGAATTGTTAAGAAGTTGTATTTAAGACCTCATATTTGTTTGAAATTTTTTAAAAATATCAATACTTCTTCTTAATAAACAAGTAATTGTGTATAACAATATCATTAAAAAACATTTTTTTTGTAATAAATATCTAATACTCCTTTTTTTAATAATAAAATAGCCATTGTTTATAAAAAAATATTTTTCTCAACAACTTCTTTACATTTAATTATACCATTATCCTACAGACACTTGTAATTCGTCCAAAATGCATTGAATAATAATTTTTTTTTACTTAGCACGTCAGTAATTAATTAATTAATTAATTAGTTATTTAATTACTAAAGTACTAATTACACAAAATATTATTCAATACATTTCGCGACATTCAGGATGAATTACAAGTGTCTGTAGGATAATTGTATAATAAAATGTAGAGAAGCTGTTGAGAAAAATATTTTGTTATACACAATGACTATTTTATTATTAAAATAAGGCATATTCAGTATTCATTATTAATTAAAATAACTTTTTTGCCACAAAAGTACAGAAAAAAGATGAAAAGTACAAAAAGCATGTTTTTTATGATATTGTTATAAACAATTACTTGCTTAATAATAACAAAAGGCATATTGTAGATTTATAATATATTATAACTTTTTTGTCTCATAAGTACTAAAAGCGGATAAAAAAATTACTAAAAACAGGTGTTTAAATGATTTTGTTATAAACAATTAATTGTTCATCAATAAAAAAGTATATATTATTTACTCGCAATTAGTGATAATCACTTAATTTGCATAAAAATGTTCAATGACTATTGACTCTTGACAATGACTATTTTATTATTAAAATAAGGCATATTCAATATTCATTATTAATTAGAATAACTTTTTTGCCACAAAAGTACTGAAAAAAGGATTGAAAGTACAAAAAAACATGTTTTTTAAAGATATTGTTATAAACAATTACTTGTTTAATAAGAAAATGCATATTGTAAATTTGTAATATATTATAACTTTTTTGCCTCATAAGTACTTAAAACCGGTCTAAAAATTACTAAAAACTTTAAATGATTTTGTTATAAACAATTAATTGTTTATAAATAAAAAAGTATGTATTATTTACTTGCAATTAGTGCTAATCACTTAATTTGCATAAAAATGTCGCCGAACTTGCCCCGTATAGTACACTCAGGTGATTATATGCAAAAAGGGTCCTTTTATCAGGGTCATAACTTGTGACCTATTAGGGCTAGGAGACTTTATTTTTTCCACTTTACGCAGTATTGAGTCTAGTTTAATTTCTTTGCCCGACTTTTCATCGAAGGATCAACAGGAAACGAGGTATTTTCAAAATAGTACATTTCGATACGTGTGTGAGAGGTGATTATTTAGCGCACGAGACGTTTTTCGCACGAGCGAAGCGAG
>JBAGKK010286796.1:0-20360 GCA_037177015.1 Euceroptres primus | reverse complement strand
GGTCTAAAATAAAATTTTGTAAATAAATAATTTTTGTAGATATCAATTTTTTCCATGAAAAGTAATCCTTCCTCTTTAAAAAAATACCATTAACAATAATATTACAGTTCTTTAAAGTATAATTATTCCTATTTTTCCGAGTTATGTTTTTTCGTGCCCATAATACCTTAAACAAAAATTTCAACATAAGAATCATCAAAATCCATTTAGCCGTTTACGAGAAAAATGTTGATCGTGTTGTAACATTAAACTTTCATTGTTAATAACTTTTGCAAAAAAAGTTTGTTTGCGACAAAAACCAAAAGGGCGATTAAAAAATTCATTTTACAGCTAAAAAAACGACTTTCGATTTATGGTGGTCAACTTGAGATAATTTCACCTAAACTAAAAATTCAAACTCGAATAAAAAACAACTGGTAAGCAGAAAATTCTAATCAATACAGATTTTGACTATGCTAGATCAATACTACAATGCTATATAGGTCGCTTTTTTTGGCTCCGTAAACTTTTTTTTTGTATTGGTGTGTAAATGATTAGTTCTCATGAGTCATTTGTATTAAGCTAAAGAATCTGAAAATTATGAATAGACACATATATTTTATATTTTACGGTATTTTCAGAGGTTTAAAAGTTTGTCTCGGAAGTTTCATGTACACTCGGTAACCCTCATATTTTAGGTTAGAACTCGAAAAGATCTAAAAAAATCATAAAATAATTACTTGTATTCCTACGCAAGTGCTCATGAAAGCATAAGCATGTTCTTTGTTCTCAATTAAACAAAATTTCTGTGAATTATGTACCGTGCTCTGTAAATCTGAATTAGTAGTTTTCTACTAGTGAAATAGTGCCGAATCGTTTACTAATTACTTTAGTAAGCATTTCTACTAATTTTTAGAAGAAAATTACTAATTAATGGCAGAAAAGCCTTACTAAGTGAATTAGTAGTTTTCTACTATGAATTAGTAGTTTTCTACTATGAATTAGTAGTTTTCTACTATGAATTAGTAGTTTTCTACCACTAATCAGTAGAAATGCTTACTAAAGAAATTGGTAAACGATTCGGCACTATTTCATTAGTAGAAAACTAGTGATTCAGATTTAGAGAGTATGATTTATAATAATGTCCACTCGGTAACTCATTTTTAACAGATGGTAATCAAAGTAAAGTATAATCGAAAATCTGTTAACTCGGTTTAAAATTCTATTATCTCTACTGCAAATATTTTGTCCATAATTTTAAAATTTATTGTCTGTTTTTGTTAAATGACCACTCATAGGCTCCTTATAGCGAATCTAGAATTTTTAGGCTTTGAACTCTCTAAATCTGAATTAGTGAAAAGTCGGTCACTAATTCACTTTAGTGTAAATTTCTGCTAATTATTAGTAGTTTTTTACTAAAGCTTTAGTAAAATGCTCAAAACTACTAAAAATAGTAAAAAAACAACTAATAATTAGTGGAAATTGTCACTGAAGTAAATTAGTGACCGACTTTTCACTAATTCAGATTCAGAGAGTATCTGCCAGTTCAGCCGTTCAACTTTGTAAACATGTCAAAGTCAGTCGAAGACATGAAGTCGATCCAGAAAGGGTTATTTATTTTGAATTATCTGCTTGCAAACTTTAATTAAATGTTAATGTTTGTTTATTTTTAATGAAATTAATTTTTTTATAAAGATAAGTGCTTGAATGGTTTAATACAGAGGAACAAAATTTGGTGTTTCTAATTTTTAACGTAATATAATAAGAAAACCTTTATTAATAGATGTTAACTTTAAACGTTATTTCAGAATTAAATGACTTAATTGTCCAAAACGCAAAATTGTTAAGTTTTAAATAACTATAGTATGGAATTTTGTGTTTTGTGTTTCTAGCCTGTAACTCAAGAACTTACATTTTTTTCTCATTACATGACAAATTGTTAATTCGTGGGTAATTGGGCATTTCATATTTCTTTTTAATGTTAAATAATATTATTCTAAGAATCATTTTTAAAATAAATGAGTGTACAGAAAAAAGTGATTTTAAATTATTTGATGTTAAAAGATTAATTTCATTTAAGCTAAATAGATGTGTCGAGTCGGATGGAGAAAAACCAATTCGATCGAAGCTCGGTTCAGTTTCAAAAAATTCAACATTTCAAGTGTCTCGAGACGAATCCAAGAAATTCGATCTGAACTGAACTCCGATCTGTTTCGGAAAATTCGACATTCGACGCGAGCCAAATCGGATCGAATTTTGTCAATTCGATCTGTCCACCAAACGGTTTCGAAAAATTCGACATGCGCTGGATTGGATCGGATTTTTTCGATTCGATCTAAGCACTGATCGGTTTCGAAAAATTCGTCATTCAACTTGCGTCTAGGTCGGATCGAAGAACTTCGATCCGATTCTCAGCTGCGTCGAATCGAGAAATAACCGATTCGATTCGACATACTGCACATCTCTAAGTCGAAAAATGTTCAAGTGTGAGTGCGTAAGTAAAAAATGCTCAAATATCAAATGGTACCAGTCTCTGCTGGTGGTACCAACTCTCAAAAACTGGTACCACCCCTGTAAAAATCTTCCAACCCTTCCTTCCTCTCTGCAAACCTGTTTCCATTGATGGGATCCCATCTACATAAAACTACCTTCAAAAACGTAAAAATAAATCCAAAGAAATACGACTCGACAATAAAAGACCGCTATACCCGCCGGGAATGTACCCTCGGCTCTCTCGCTGTCAAAATCAGACAAATCATTTGGCAAGTCTGTGCCACTCTCGAAAAGAGCTACCCTCTTCCACCTCTTTCTGTTTTCGACAGAGGAAATTTTTCCTGAATGAGTGATGAAGGCGATGCGATCAAATAAGAAAGCTCCACGCGGGGACGCCCTGGCGTCGGTCGATGCCGACGTGTGCCGTCGCGGCGCCACCGACGCTCGAAAATAAGCTCGCCCAAAAGCCACCCCAACTGCAGTGGTCTCCCGGCATTATCCGGCGTTACGTCGTCGCTCGTTTGCATTTCATTCATGGTGATCACTGACGAGCGCTTTCCGCCGAAAAACGTTCACGTTCGACGTAAAAAATTTTGTGAAAACTGGCCAAAATCCGCGGGTCGGAGCGCGACAACCATGACGTAAAATGTCAACCTCCGAACCTGTTTAGAACAGGTCCGAAACGAGCCCCTCCGGACGAATAGAGTACAAATGTTTACGGCGAATAGTGTGACCTAGTGATCCCGCCGAGAAGGAGAGAGGGAGAGAGAAAGAGAGAAAAAGAGGGGAAAGAGACTCGAAATTACTCTACAGAAGGAAGGAGAAAAGAAACACGATGCGGGGGCACAAGAAGAGGGCAACAGGCCCCTACGGTTTCTATTCTACTTTATAGGGGGTACTTGTCATGAACGTTATTTATTTTTTTTATATAAAAAAAGAGAGAAAATTTTTCTATTTTCCGCAAGAAGAATATTTTAATATCTAACATATTGTCTGGAATATTGCTCTTGATAGTGCACGTGGTGTTAATATTGAGGGGAGAACATCTGAAGGCACGACATTCCTCCCTTTTCTATTTTAGATTCTTTCTTGGTGAATAAAACATTTTTCTTGTTAATTTTTAAGCAAAAGAAATATCTACACAGGAAGGATTTCAATTTTTCAATAATATTATTTTCATTAGGAAATTTCTTATTGAGGGATGAAAAATGTTTGTGTAAAAACAAAATTTAGTGTAAAATCAAAATTTAAATCAGAAACAAAATGTTGTGTAAAAAAAACATTTTGTACATTCGAATTTGCTAATCTGATCCAATATAAAATGTTTTCTTTTATCCGGCTTTAACCACTCTGAGGTTTCTTTGCCTTTTTTCCGCTTTTGAAGTATTCATTTGTCAACGTATCTTCCAGGGTGCAAGGATTTTCTATTTCCTTCGAGAACAATTTATTAGTAAAATAAATCCTTTCTCAAAAAGTAGAACCCTTTCTTACAGGTAATTTTTAAAAATAGAACTTTTGAACCCTTTCTTACAGGTAATTTTTAACAATAGAACTTTTGAATCCTTTCTTACAAGTAATTTTTAAAAACAGAATTTTTGAACCCTTTCTTACGGGTAATTTTTAAAAACAGAACTTTCGAACCCTTTCTTACAGGTGATTTTTAAAAATAGAACTTTTGAACCCCTTCTTACAGGTAATTTTTAAAAATAGAACTTTTTAATCCTTTCTTACAAGTAATTTTTAAAAACAGAATTTTTGAACCCTTTCTTACGGGTAATTTTTAAAAATAGAACTTTTGAACCCTTTCTGGCAGGTGATTTTTAAAACTAGAACTTTTGAACCCTTTCTTATAGGTAATTTTTAAAAATAGAACTTTTGAACCCCTTCTTACGGGTAATTTTTAAAAATAGAACTTTTGAACCCTTTCTTACAGGTAATTTTTAAAAATAGAACTTTTGAAAAAGGATTTCAATCCGTTAAAGTAATAAAAAAACTCATAGTTTTTACACCGTTGAAGTAATAAAAATATAATAGGTTTTTTTTTAATATGTTACAAAAGTTAGAAAATGAACAGCCTATGATTTTCAATTTTTTAAGAGTAATTCTGTTTTACAATTTTATTTTTTTCAATGAAAGAATAAGAAAAAAAATCTAGTTGTAATCGAAATTATTTATCATTATTCTCCTTCAAAATTTTAACAAATGTTGCAGGAAAATTTTTGTTTCAACCTTAACAAAAATGTTCAGCTTGAAAGGATTTTCAAACTGCTAAAATACGCTCAATTGGCACTTTTGAAATAAAAAAGTTTCATAGATATTTTCACAAAAGTTCGTACACTTTGAACTTCACAAATTCTGAAGTTAGGAAGATTCTAAATTTAACTTTTATGCCCGAAAGTTCAAGTCCGAAGGCAGATAAAGGTTAATCTAATAAATTGGCATGTATTGAAGGTAAAGACTTTAAAAATAAAAAATTTCCTATCACAAAATCTGACCAATTTCAACTGTAATTTGATAATAATAATTTATTTATTAGATTCGTATTTCCAAGTGGACTATTATAATTATTATAATTTAGATAAAAAGATTTAACTCTTGCAAAAAACGTGTCTCATTTTGACTATGAGAATAAAAATAAATTCGAAATATTTTTATCTTGTTATATTAATAGAACTCTTAAAATCAGTCTCACTGGAAGTAAGAGTAAACTCACTGAAACTACATAAAGGCTATCTTATAAGATCGATAAAGAAAAAAGAAAATTAAAGTTACGATTGACTTATCACACTTGCCCTTGTGCGGTATATAGCTTGTACGTTTTAATAATATTCTTTTCCTCTAAGACCTTAATATAAAGAAAAATCAGGAAAAATTCTCAGACTTTAACGAAGCTTTTTAAAAACATTACAAAATTTAAATGTTCACTTAACGCTTTTAATTAATTTTACCTCGACTCTTTATAGGTTCGTTAAAAAGGAATTTCCACTTTAGTACACTTTTCTTTAAATAACAATCTTGGTTTTAATTCAAAATTCTGAGTAAATTATAAACTTTAATTAATACATTTAGAAGAATGAAAACTTTATTTCTTTACCTTGAATAATTATTATTATATACTGCAGTATAATTATTAATGATTATAAATTATTATAAATTAAAAGTTATAAATTATAAATTATAAATTATAAACTATAAATTATGCATTATACATTATAATTATAAATTATGAATTATTATCGTAAAGTATCAAGGGTTCAAAAAACACTTAAAACTTTTTTTACAAGTTTTAGATTAGCTATCTACCTTTCTTTAAAATATGAGACTTGATCGATATTGATTTTAATTTTGTAATAACAATATCACATCTTCAAAATATACTGGATATCAGTTTCCAAGTCGTGATGGAAGTCAATTAGCTAAAGTTGCAACATTGGAAAGAGTAATTGCAATATAGAACAGATTGTCTGCAAGGGTGTGTTAGAGCCAGTGGGGATAAAATCATTATGTAAATGGAAAGCAACATGCTTCTAAGATAATAGAAAAATAACAGCACTTAAATTTTATTCAATAAAAATCTAACATATTTAATGACTAAATGAATCATTACAATTCTGTCGAACTTTCAATAAGATTCAATAATTGTAATGGCCACTTAATCATTGGAAACAACTTGTTGATTAAAATTTAATTCCAAACAGAAGTCTTTATCTTATAAGGAAATTATTCCTCAATTGGTTTTTTTTTTAATTATAAAAGTCAGAAGAAACTAAAAACCAATGAATTGGCTTAATTTTCTTTATAGTTTTAACATTTATCGAATAAAAATGTCTAAACTATTAATGAATCTCCGCTTTAAGTAGAAACAGTCAATTTTAGTCAGACAATTGAATATTTTATACTTCCAGTTTTATGAATTTATTTTTAAGCATTAAAGCTCTTGAAATTTTAACTCTTTTGTATTATGTGGGAATTGTATTTCTTGCTGAAATTCCTGATAAACTATCTTTTATATAATATTATGAGAAATGAAATAAATAAATGAGAATCTTTTTATGTTATTTTGAAGTGCAGAGAAATAAAGTAGTGTTGAATAGTATAATAATCTTTTATCTAAAATAAATGGTCTTTTGAATAACTGAAAAAGCATTGAAAGCTCAATTTTATCTAAAATAAATGGTCTTTTGAATAACTGAAATAACTCGATTATTTTATAATACACTTATAGGGTTATACTACTGTGTGCCAGCGCAGTAGAACGAACGGGTTTGGTCAGTCACTCGGTTCCAAGCAATGGCATTTTGATTGTATTTGGAGAGCACAACAGCTGGTTGAATAAATCCATCTATATTTATTAATAATTTTTTGTAGAACTGTTTCCCATTTTGAGAATAAATACTTGACTTTAATAAATAAAAATTTGTAACTTATCAAATGAAAAAATAGTATACAAATTAAAGTTGCTGAATAATAAAATTTCTTATTATAGATTTATGAAAAGTATTATTATTATTAGTATTTTTAGGATTATTATAATATAAGAAATAATACTATAATATATTCTAACGATAATGTGAACATTTTTAATTGAAAATTTCAATTAATTTAATCTCAGAGTATATCTGTAAATAATCATGAAACTTAAGTCCAATTCAATTACACTTTTCTTGTCTTAACGATTTTTTATTTTTTATTAAAAATTCTTTAGATTATCATTATTTTTAATGGTTGAAAAATGTTCCTTTAAAATGAAGGGTTTATAATTTGAAAGACTCCATACTTCGTATTAAAAAGGTCAGAAGAGCTTAAACACTCTAAATGAGTGTTTGAAAAAACTGGATCTCGAAAAGAAAATGAAATTATCTCTAAAGTACAGAAATCCTGGAGGAATGTCGTGAATCCTTAGTGAATTAATGAAACTCGAAACCAAAATGATACCTAAATCTTTTGCACATTTCATCAAATTTTTGCGAAATAACTATTTTTTAAGTTCCTTCAAAAGAATTAATTAAATTAATAACAGGCGTAGGGTAAAAATATTGTTTCCAGCCTTTTCAATTTGGGTCAATTTGGAGTTTGAGTCAAAAAGAATGATACTTTTAATATTGTCCAGGAAAGTTGTGTGAAAAACGAAAACTCATTTATTTTTTATCTATTCGTCTCACCTTCCTACTTAACAGCTTCTTTTATCACAAAAAATCACTTTTTCTTTTAAACAATTTTCAGTAGTGAAAGAGATTGAAGCTATTTAGTTTATTAAGAATTAAAAGCACAGGAATTATGAAAATTAGAAGCTTTCTCTATCTTTTGAGTAATTAAATTATGAAAATTAGAAGCTTTCTCTATTTTTTGAGTAATTAAATTATGAAAATTAGAAGCTTTCTCTATCTTTTGAGTAATTAAATTATGAAAATTAGAAGCTTTCTCTATCTTTTGAGTAATTAAATTATGAAAATTAGAAGCTTTCTCTATCTTTTAAGTAATTAAATTATGAAAATTAGAAGCTTTCTCTATCTTTTGAGTAATTAAATTATGAATATTAGAAGCTTTCTCTATCTTTTGAGTAATTAAATTATGAAAATTCGAAGTTTTCTCTATCTTTTGAGTAATTAAATTCAATAGCAAACATGTATCCTTTAACCAAAAAGTACAATTTCTATGAATATGTTCTTATAAAATGAATCATTTTAATTGTTTTTCCAATATATCAATCTTACACAATCTTAAGGACTGTCAATTGAAACTTACATCTTTTAATTCAACTTAATTTCATATATTTTTATTACACGCAAAAAAGTCTATAAAATTAACAGAATCATCTGTTAAAATAAGAACAGCAGATTTTTTCTGTTATATATTTACAGAAATTTCTGTTAAACTTCCAAATGAAATTCTGAAAGTATCTGTTTTAACAGATATTTCTGTAGAATTAACAGAAATGTCTGTTAGGTTAATGGAATTTTAATTTCTGACATTTTTAACAGAAATTTCTGCAGAGAAATTTCTGTTAATTCTACAGAAAAAACTGTTCAATTTACTAACCATCTCTAAGTTTAACAGAAATTTCTGTAACTCTAACAGAAAAAATTTTCTGTCCTTATTTTAACAGATGATTCTATTAATTTTATAGATTTCTTTTTCTCCGTGTTGTATCAACTGCTTTTTATTTTACTAGTGCGCTACCGAACAAAGTATTTTCCAGAATATCTAGACGATCTTTAAAACGAAAAAGAGAAAATAAATAATGATCATTTTTTTTTGTTAAAAGACGTGAAACAGGAAAGTGGGACGGGTAGGGAGAAGGAAATAAATGGATTTTTCTGTTTCTCCCTAACTTGGAGCTTTTAAAGTAATGCACAATTCACAGATCGGTGACCTCCTCGGCGTGGGACGTCTCGATCGACATCAGGGTCTTTAAAGATCGACATCACAGCCAGCACTGCCAGAGCTTTTCGTGATGGCGGACGAAAAGGAGGAGCAGACATTCTTACAAAAACTGTTATTTTACACGACCGCGTTCTTCATCCTTCTCGGCACCTTCAGCCTCTTCGCCTTTCTCTTTTTGGTCCCCTTTGTCATCGACCCTGCTTTCACAACTATCTTCATGGAATTCGATATAAGACCGGCTGAATGCGTCACCATCGACGTCGAGTCTAGAAAAGGTGACGAATCAAGCACAAATTGATGTGTGATGTCACTCAACCATTCGAATATTGCTTTTTTCGTATTGTGTGTGCACGTTCCACTTTAATTGTGCTCTTATGTCTGAATGTATGTGTCTGTCTGTGTCGCTTATTTTTGTTATTCAAGTGCAGTAAAGTGTAAACGAATTTAATTGAGAATCAAAAAAGTAAGAGGAAAGAATGATCCAATTGAAATTATGAACAACCCGAGGATTATTATTCTCTGAAATAATAAAGAAAAGCAACAGGGGGAATAAAAACTCATAAAAGCGGTTAATAACCATCCATAACATCAGTAAATATCTCTTAGTGAATAACCCTTAACGATACAGTAAATTGTGGAACATTATCTTAGTTTGCAGTGATATTATTTTGATTTGAAGTGGATCATTATTCTATTGTTGCAGTCCTTTGTTTTTCAATTTCCCATTGTGATGCAGATTAAAATGATACCCAGGGATTTTCTGTGGATTTAAAAAATAAAAACATCAATAAATAAAAATAAATAAAATATATAAACAATAATATAAACATATAATAACGTATATAATATAACATATAATAATATAAACCTATAATAACATATAAACATATAAATAAAACATCAAAAACTGTTAGAAATTCCCATGGAAATTTTCAGAGAGATGAGACTGAAGCTTTATGCAGTTACTGTTTCTGAAATTTCAGTTACAGTTTGGTAAATTTCAGTTACAATTTCGGCCAATTTAACCCTTTAACGGCTGAAATGCAGTGATTTGACATACCCGAGACATGGTGAAACTAAATTTATAGGTATTCAATGTATAAAAAAATTTCTACCCTTATAAACCACCCTTACAATATTACCCTTACAATTTCGGTAAAAACCCTTTAACGGCCAACATTTTTGCAGTGGTTTGACATACTGGAGACACGGTGAATCTAAATTTACAGGTATTCAATGTGTAAAAAAAATTTTTCGTCATTTCGGCATTTTCATTTGGCTTTTTCTCGATCTCATGACGAAAAGCAGTGTATTTGCCATGTCCAAATGAAAATTTTGGCTTGAGCGATTAAATCCCTCGGCTTCGCCTCGTGATTTAAACTACATTCTCACCAAAATTTGCGTTTAAACTTGGCGAATAATGTACTATTTCTACCCTTATAATAAGTATTTACCCCTAGATGAAAAAACGACCCCTGTATCAAAAATTGTCATCCTGACTCTTGTAAATTTATACAACTCTAAATTGAAAAATAAGTATTTCAGAGCCATTTCAAAACCACCCGCTATTTCAAAAATTGTCATCTCGACTCTTGTAAATTTATACAACTCTAAATTTAAAAATAAGTATTTCAAAACACCTCAGTATATTGCCAGAGACTTGCCGATCATTACTACCCTTATAGACCACCCCTAAATTTAGAAAAATGACCCTTAAAATCTAAAAAATCAAAATAAAATTTCCAGTTATTTTATCACGAATTTAATTGGAGAATACATACTTCAGAACATGTAAATATATTTTTTTAAACTTTGTAACCACTACAACCCTTACAAACCACCCCTGAATTTAAAAAAACGCTACTGAAAAATTAAAAATTATAATGTCATTTCTTGTTATTTTATCCTACTATAAATTGAAGAATGAGTACTTCGGTAGATGTAAGTATGTTAAAAGACACTTACCGATCATTACTACTCCTATGAACTACCCCTAAATTTAGAAAAATGACCCCTAAAATCTAAAAAATTAAGGTACAATTTCCAGTTATTTGATCATGAAGTGAATTGAAGAGTACATACTCTAGAACATGCAAATATATTGTAAAGAACTTTGAAACCATTACAACCCTTATAAACCACCCCTAAATTTAGAAAAATGACTTCTAAAATCTAAAAAATTAAAATACAATTTCCAGTTATTTCATCATGAAATGAATTGAAGAATATATACTCCAGAACATGTAAATATATTATAAAAAACTCTAAAACCATTACAACCCTTATAAACCACCCCTGATATTAGAAAAAAAGTGCCACTGAAGATTTAAAAATTATAATCTCATTTTTTGTTATTTTATCCTATTCTAAATTGAAGAATAAGTATTTCATTGCACGTTCGTATATTTTAAGATACTTACGGTCCATTACAGCCCTTATATACCATCCCTAAATTTAGAAAAATGACCCCTTAAAATCTGAAAAGTTAAAATCCAAGTTCCAATTACTTTGTCATTAAGTGAATTGAAGTAAACATACTCCAAAACTTGAAAATATATCGTAAAAAAATTTGAAACAATTACAACCCTTATAAACCACCCCTGAATTAAAAAAGCACTTCTGAAGATTTAAAAAATATGTCATTTCTTGTTATTTTATCCTGCTCGAAATTGAAGAATAAATGCTTCAGTTCATATAGGCATGTTGTAAGATACTTACCGATCATTACTATCCTTATAAACCACCCCTAAATGTAGAAAATAGACCCCTTAAGTCTAAAAAATTAAAATACAATTTATAGTTTTCTGATCAGAAGGTGAATTGAAAAATATATACTCCAGAACATGTAAATATATTTTTTTAAACTTTGAAACAATTACAACCCTTATAAACCACCCCTGAATTAAAAAAGCGCTACTAGAAATTTTAAAATTGTAAAGTCATTTCTTGTTATTTTATCCTACTCTAAATTGAAAAATAAGTACTTCAGTAGATAGACACTTACCGATCATTACTAGCCTTATAAACCACCCCTCTACTAAAAAGAATATCTATGTACTTGTACTTAAGAAAAATTAGAAATGTATTTTGCAAATAATTTTGATGTTTCAAAATACATTATATGAACTGACAATGAAGAAGATGCTCTTTTTAGAAGTATTACCACAGTTAGGGGTGGTTTTTGACTTATGTTGGAGGTAGTTTTCTCCGAACCTTTTTTGCACAAAATTTTTATGTCCTTTCTATATATATAAGAACCAGAAATGAATAAAAGTCGGTTTTTAAAAGTTTTTCCATAGTTAGGGGTGGTTTCTGGCATTTTATTATTATTATTATTATTATTATTATTATTATTTATTATTATTAAAGAAAATATTTTTTATATTATCTAACAATTTTCTATTTCAAATTTGTAGTTTGGGACATCGCGTAACCCTACATTTTTCAAACCTTTTTATTTATAATTTCTAAACGAAGTCGTCTAAAATTTTGAAACTTTTCTAAATTGTGCCCTAATATGAGTACTTTGCTCAGATATATTTAGAAAAATTAATTAATCACAGGATATGTGAAAAATGATAGGGACTTGAAATGGTCAACTTTTTGGCAATCACCCATATGAACTAAACATCAATAAAAGTCGAGTTTTAGGCGCATTACCACTATTAGAGGTGGCTTTTAGCATATTGTTACTGCTTTTCATAGCTAGGTAGTTAGTTAGTTAGGTTAGGTAGTTAGGTAGTTTTAGTTAGGTAGTTTTTCATTCGTACCTATTTTCATATAATATTTTTTATGTAATTTCAAAACATATAGCTAAAATTATAGTGTAAAAAAAATTTTGTTTAAAAGTCATGCGCATTTTTAATTTTTTTTGCAATTTTCTCACTTTTTGACAGGGTGTAAAACTAAAGGGTTGCAACTCTCATGTTCGCAAAATTTTATGTGATTAAATGCACCCTTCGTATTTAAAATGAGACCTTCACGATGCCGATATGTTCATTTTTATGAAAGTGATTTTACAAAGTAGGTGAGACATATATGTCCCACTGGCCGTTAAAGGGTTAAGAAAAATTTAGAAAATTCAGTTACTAGTAACTTAAAATTCAATTACATTTTGGTAATTTTACGATACTTGTAAGTAAAAATTCTGAAACTTGTAGCTCAAAATTCTGAAACTTGTACCTTAAAGTTCCGAAACTGTAACAGAAAAAATTTTATGTTCAGGTAACTGAAGCTTTATACAGTTACATGTAACTGAAAATTTAGTAATATTTTGGTAAATTTTAGTATAATTTGGTAAATTTAAGATAAATTTAAGAACATTTAGTTACACTGTAACTGAAATTTAAGACAAATTTATGAAAATTCAGTTACAGTTTTGTAAGTTTCAGCTACCAATTGGTAATTTTCAGATACGGTTTATGAAAAGTATCTTAAATTTTATAAAAATTTCTGTTACTTTCGTAACCTAAAAGTTCCAGAAATTTACGAACATTTCTAACAGTGTATAACGATTCATTAGGACAATATTTATTGTTTAAACATCCAATGTTTCTAAATCCTAATGGATTTCCTCTTCAGGGATCAACAATTCATATTAAAAACATTTTTAACGATAGTTTTTTATCATTTCAATAATGAAAATTTTAAATTAGTTAACAGCTTGATAAAATTGTCTAGTTGCTTTGAAAACTTATTTACAAACATATTATAACATTATAAATAATAACTTTCACGACAAATTTTAAAACGTTGGATGTTTAGATAATAAATATTGTCCGCATGAATCTTTATTCATCAATGATGTTTTTTATTTATTATGTTGTTGAATTTGAACGTTACAGTTTTATGATTATAAACCTTAACAATAATCACGGAGAATAAAGAAATATGTAAAATTAGCAGAAGACATCTGTTGAAATAGTTTCTGCAGATTTTTTTTGTTATATTTACAGAAATTTCTGTAAACTAATAGATTGTTAGTAAATTTAATCGATACATCTGTAAAATTAACAGAAATATCTGTTAAGTTAAACTAATTCTAATT
This sequence comes from Euceroptres primus, assembly GCA_037177015.1. NCBI lineage: Eukaryota > Metazoa > Arthropoda > Insecta > Hymenoptera > Figitidae > Euceroptres > Euceroptres primus. The sequence goes on along the minus strand of JBAGKK010286796.1, from coordinate 6,457 downwards.
TTTCTGAATATATGTTAATCTAGCAGACACTTCTGTTAATCTTACAGATAAATCTGTTAAATTTACTCACCATTTGTTAGTTTAACAGAAAGTTCTGTAAATCCAACAAAGAATCTGCTTTCCCTATTTCAACAACTGACTTCTATTAATTCAACCGATTTTTATCTCCCTGATAATTCAATACAATTAAAATAAAATTTATTATTGAAATTATTGTGCGACTCTAAGTAGAGAAAGCCTGTCGTTTCAAGACGCATTATTTGGATTTTCATTGATTTGCAAATATAAGTAGAAAAGGCGTGTTTTGATAAGACATCGTATATTTGAATTTGTCCACTTTTATGTCAGAATAATCAATTAAGTAAATATGTATATATATATATATATTTTATGAATATAGTTTATACAAATTTATCTGTAAAAAAATTTGTAAAAATTATTATTCTTAAAAATATTTATATCACAATTTCAAATTCCTTTAACTTGTGAATTACTTTGTGAATTCAGACAGAAATTATAGATTACCTTCAAATACACGTGATCACATCGATTAAGAACAAAGGAAATTAAAGGAGGGAAGCCTTGAGCATAAAATTAAAGTGAGATGGGAGATAGTATCCATAATGCCACAGGTCCACCTTACAGGGTACATTTTCATCAGTGAATTATTTAGAAAAAAGGGGGAAAAAACACTTTTAAAAATCGGTTAAAGAGAATTAAACCAATTAAAAATTAAAATTTATATTATCGAAAATAAAAATAATACCGCTTTAGAAAAAATAAAATATTTCGAAATTTAAAATCTTTTAATGAAATTTCATTTACGAGTGAAATTTTATTCTCTAAAAGTTTCAGAATATTTTATTTTTAGACTTGCGTTTTCCTTTCGGGAATAGTTTATCATCTTTGTGGATTTTCATAATTCTAAAAAATGCATTTTTGTTTGAATGTATAATACATGAGAATCCATATTTCTGAACTGTACCCGGTACTTCCGAAAATAATGGAAAAATGTGTCACACCAAGTTACGAACTTTCTTCTGTTCTTTTACTCTAGAGACTCACTTCTGTCTCAAGAAATCAGCATATTTTTCCTTAAATCATTCAAGGAACTTAAAATAAATTCTTTTTCTATTCTTTTACTTTTTTCCCTTCAGGTCAGAACTTAACATAAATTTCTTCAAAAAGGAAATAAATAAAGTAACAATCATAAAATCAAATAAAATATTATAAATAATAAAAGAACTTTTAACAATAACCAAATAATAAAATAATCTTATGTTAATAAAATGTCTAGAATTATTTCTGCTCAAAAGAATTAATTGAGAACAATTTTCAATACGAGTATCGATTTTATATTGTGGAATTAATGAACGTATTGACCGTAATACTTCTGAAAAGAAAACGTTTTAATTATAAATTTAATTGAACACTTCAGATGCAAATTAAGACTAAAGTAATATTATCTCAATCTGATATTTTTTCTGATTTTTTTTTCATAACTATAAATATCGGTAATTAATATCTCGTTATTTCTGATAGGCCTTGACCAATAATTATTTCTGATTCATTAATTATCGATTATCGATTTTATTATCTATAATCTATATCTATCTTTATTTGTATCGTTCGTCCACACGAAAGACGATCTTATCAACTCGTGGAAGTGAATAGAAACGTTTTCGATCGATTAGGAATTTGGGAACTGTGTGCTCAATGCGCATCGGTATTAATGATCTTGAAAGAGGGCAGGATTAAATCTTGGCCTAGAAACCTCAGATCGTCATCTCCCCTTGACCATACTGATTGATCTGCCGAATACATCGATCGGCTGACCGAAATTGCTTGTTTCCACTTGACAGGTTTTGTACCCAACACTCGATTTCTATTTGTACTTTTCTCCCCTCTACATTTATCTTCATCTTATTTTGGTCATTTATTTTCCCCCTTCATCTAAAAAAAAGTTCATCCGTCCGACGGACCCCATTATCTTTCCCTAGAAAATTAATTGCTTAATGATCTTTGAGATAATAATTGAAAAGGAAGTTTTATCTATTATATGGGTAAAAATCAAAAAGTTGGCACTATCATGTCCCTGGAATATTATACGCTTATATTTGAAGAAATAGTTTTATTAACAGGGTTTTATTAAGCGTATTTTTATCTACAATATCATATGTGCGAATTATTTTTACTTCATCCAGTATCAAAATAAATTCGATTAAATATGAGTAAATGTCATCCGGTCCCATGATCCCTACTACATTTTTTTCAGTTTTGTAACGTTATAGAAAATTCTAAATATGATTATCAATGCACATATTCTTGCAGAATTGATTGCAGAATTTGAAAATAAAGTTCATATTTTGTTCCTACATGGCTAGCTTGAACAACTTTGGACTGAAAAGTTCTCGCCTATCCCAATTTCTTTCGGAATATGTTTTGGGGATACTTCCCGAGTATTTTAAGGCCTAAATGAAAAAAATTGTTGGGCCCCTTTTTAAGAAATCATAATTTTTATTTTTCTTGGTGGGTTATTGAGTATATTTTTCTTAAAATCATTGCAATTTGAATGTTAATTGGTACAAACCATTTAGTTTGGCATCACCTTGTAAAACAGGTGAAAAAGGTCAGTTTTTTTATAATTTCTTCTTTTCACTGCATTGCACGCGTAAATAGCCTGAACAACAATTTAAATGCACAAAATTCCCTATAAAGTTAAAACAAAATTTAATGCTTTATCTTGAATAGTTTAGGAGATATGACTTCCAGAAGTGATTTTTTAATGAAAAATTGTCCTGAAAAAAATTTAACTTTAGTTTCCGTGAAATATCTCATGTCTTGTACATTTTAGATAAAAGTTGCACTTATATTAGTTAAAGCAAACTAAATTTTCCGGAGATTAAAAAAAAAATAAAATGCTTTAGGTCTGATAGGTATCGAATTACTGCATCCTGAAAATCACCCTTTTTATTGAGTTTTATTATACATTAAGTTTTTCGAAAATAATTTAAGTCTGTTGAATTTCACATGAAAAAATATTCCTGTATGAATAAAAGCACACAAATTTTCTAGCAAAATAACTATTAAATGTCCTATTTTTAATATTTTGTAAAATGTGGCTACGAAAAGCCACGAAAAATTATAAAATATTGCTAAAAGGTTACCTTTTTACTTTTTAAAAAATTACCTTTTAGCAAAATTTGCAAAAATATGCCTATATGAATAAAAGCACATAAATTTTCTAGCAAAATACCAAATATTGAATGTCCTATCTTTAATATTTCGTAAAATGTTGCTACGAAATATTAACGATAGGACATTCAATATTTTGTATTTTGCTGGGAAATTTATGTCTTTTTATTTATGTGTATTTATTATTCATTTGTATTTGTGTGTATTTATTATTTATTTATCTTTAATTTATGTGCTAAAAATTATTATTATTATTCATGTGCAAAATTTTATAAATTTTTATCGAAGAGCACGCATTTCGTAGCAACATTTTACGAAATATTAAAGATAGGACGTTCAAGATTTGGTATTTGACTGAAAAATTTATGTGCTTTTATTCATATAGGAATATTTTTTCACGTGAAATTCAACAGAACTAAGTTATTTCCGAAAAACTTAATGTATAATAAAACTCAATAAATAATATAAGTGCAACTTTTATCTAAAATATACAAGACATGAGATATTTCACGGAAACTAAAGTTAAATTTTTTTAGGCCAATTTTTCATTAAAAAATCACTTCTGGAAGTCATATCTCCTAAACTATTCAAGATAAAGCATTAAATTTTTTTAATTTCATAGGAAATTTTGTGCACTTAAATTGCTGTTTAGGCTATTTACGCGTGCAATGCAGTGAAAAGGAGAAATTATAAAAAAACTGACTTTTTTCACCTATTTTACAAGATTTTAAAGCCTTTTGAATGTTACTTAATGTTTAACTATTAGAGGCTTATTTTGGATGCCAAACTAAATGGTTTGTACCAATTCACATTCCATTTGCAGTGATTTTAACGAAAATATACTCAATAATTCCACCAAAAAAATTAAAAATTATGATTTCTTAAAAAGGGGCCCAAAAATTTTGTTCATTTAGGCTTCAAAATACTCAGGAGGCATCCCCAAAACATATTCAGAAAGAAACTGGGATAGGCGAGCACTTTTCAGTCAAAAGTGGTTCAAGCTAGCCGTGTCTATTCATAATTGCAAAGTATTAATCACTTTTTCAATTGACCCGAATTTTTATGTCATTTGGTCACAAAATAATTTTTTATTATTTTTATGATGGAGTTTAATTTTTCCCTATAAATTTATTAACAATAGAAGATCATTCGCTATGTCAAAATTCAATTACACATAAGTAGTAATAAAGTGTCGTTATATTACAGGAGATAGGAGAACATTATAGAAGCCTCTAAGAGAAGATATAATTATTATTTAAACTTAAAAAATATTGTAGATCGTTGAAATCAAAAGTTTGTCCTTAAATTTAAAACAATTTTGCATATAAAATAAGAGCGCACTTCTTCACCTCGCTTATCATTATTTTTACACTTATTGTGATTATTATGAAGAGAAAGAAGGTTTTGTATGGATCGAAAAATGGGATGACTCTTTGAGATATGTAATTTCCTAGTCAAATGAAATACTTTTTTTCTTTCAAGTATAAAATCGAAAAATTCCAACTTTTTGATTTTCACCCATATCACTTCCCAAAGTATTTTTTAAAAAACTATTTTTCATAATTAATTATTATTAATTATTATTTATTATTATTAATTATTATTTATTATTATTTATTATTATTTATATTATTATTTATTATTTTCGGAAAAAATTATTTAAAAAATTGTTCAGGAACCTCTGGATACATTTTTATATTGTTTTATTATCGAATAAGTGTCCCAATCATTGCGGGTGTACGTATTGCTGCGATTTCTTTTCCTAATTAGAATAAACTAATAAATTTATTCCTAATTAGAATAAAATAACTTTTGCTATAAGGTCTAATCAACTCTTCTTTCACTGTACGAATTTTTTGGGGCCAAAAACTTATTTATACTTATTGTTACTTTATTCTAATTAGGAAAAGAAATCGCAGTAATACGTACACTCACAGTAATTGGGACACTTACTCTATAACTTTTATTTTGAATTGTTGACAAATTCTTCTTCAGCACATTTTTTTAAAATTGAATTTAATCTAAAAACGAAATTGTTTCTTTTAAAAAAAAACACGTACGTGATCAAATTACAAGTTCTTCATGAGAGCCTAGCTTCCAAATGTCAAACCTTTTTGTCGGTGCACAAATATTTATGGAGGGCTTCTCTCCTTCGTGTTTCAGTTACGAAGTACGATAGATCACGAAGCAATTTTCTTCTTATTTGCCTTCCACTCAGTAATTATTCGGTATTCGCATCCCATGGGAAAATTAGAGTTTTTAACTTGCTTAAAAAGTTTTCTGCAAGACTTCAGTTAAGAATTTCTATCAAGAATAGTTTTGATTTATGATAATCAGTTTAAAATTATAAACTATTATGATTTACAATCATCTTTTAAGTTGTGCAAGAAAGTTTATAATTGGAATTATCTATTCTAGGTTCAATGTCTCGAAATTTGCATGAATTATGCACTAGAGGATTGTTTTCGGAAGTCAATGACAAGTTGTATAACGAATGGCTTATTCGAAGAGTACATATTCATATAATTCTAGAGTGACATGATAATTTCCGTGAATAATTGTCTTTCTTCAAATATGTTTCAAATTGAATTGATTGACACATCAATTCATTGTTTTATAATTGTTAAAAAAATAAAAAAAGTGATTTCGTAATGGAAAATAAAGTAATGAATGCAGAAATAATTCAGTAGATGTTTATTTAACGAAAGTAATGAAAGACACAAAATTGTGAAAACAGACAATAATAAAAGTAGTCAATATTTTTAATAATGAAGAGTAGGTAAACTATAATAATTAGGCAATAATAAAAAAATTAAGCAATAAAAAGTAATGTCTTAAGCAAGCTAAAACATTAATTACATTTTAAATTGAAAATAATGCGGATCCAATATATAATTGCAATTAAAAGCTTCTAAAAGTATTTGATAAACTTAGTACAAAAACACATTAACAATGACGTGAAATACCTAACTTTAACCTAGTAGTCCTATTGATTCATTCCTCTTACTTTTATTGATTTCTTTCGATGTACGAGAGCTTAACGTTACCCAACATACATTTCCTAGCCAGTCTCGTCATTAGGACAGATCCCACAGGACGTAATTAGAATATTACCTGATACAATCTCCACTTTAGTACATACATATATAAAAAATGTATATCAGAGAAAACGAGTCTAACGGTCATAAATTTCCAGTGAAAAATGGATTTTTCCTTCTGCAATAACTTAAACAAGAATTTCTCCCTTTTCACGATTTTCCAT
>JBAGKK010286691.1:9656-20361 GCA_037177015.1 Euceroptres primus | reverse complement strand
ATCAATAAAGTTTGATAATTTCGAGAAATCAATTTCTTTAAGTATTATCAAATTTAATTAATATCAAATTTCTTTAAAAAATTACAGTTTTGGAAAACTTTACTTTTCAATTTTTACAACTAAACAAGAAATTTTTAAAATTAATTCCTGTCTGGAAAACCTTCTTTGAGATGCATTTATGCTTTTCAAATTTTCTCAGAATTTTTTAATTAAAATTATAAAAATTATTTTTAAAAAATTATTTTTAAATTGTCGGTAACTTTATGGCGAAGTAGTCACTAAAGGGGGGAAAAAAATGAGATTTCGAAGAAATCCTTTAAACACAACGTGTATTTGATTGTTTAAGAACTTTTTCTGCAAAAAGCCCATTTTTGAGAAAAATGTTGGTTATCTAGTTTTGTACTGCCTTCCTTCACCTATGGCCATATTTTAACATTTCTGTGGCTTTATTGCTTAAAAATGAATAGTTAAGTCATTTTTTATCAATAAACAAAAAATTATTTAAACAAATGTTACCTCCTCGTAGCTGAAATATGCATTTGTCGGCATTTTGAGTTACAATTTTTTCCAAGGAGGCTTATTGCGAATTAAAAAAAGTACCAATTCGATATTTACTGATTTTTATAAATAAACAAATTAATGTTTAAAAAAATGTTTCCTCTTTGTCCTCAAATATGCATTGTTTGGCATTTTTTAAATGCAATTTCTCTCACGGACTCTTATTACATCTTAAAAGAATACCAATTACATCTTATTACATCTTAAAAGAATACCAATTCGATATTTACTGATTTTTTATGAATAAATAAATGTTTAAACAAATGTTTTCTCTTCGTCCTCAAATGTGCATTTTTTAAAATGCAATTTCTCTCACGGACTCTTGTTACATTTTAAAAATATAACAAGTCAATATTAATAATTATAGCAAGGTTTATTTCGATCTTACGGTCCAATAATTTAATTAATAAGACGAAATAAAGTATATTAGAAACATCCTGAGAATTGTTTGTTTTTTGTTAACAATTTTTTTGTGATTTCTACCAAGTCAATATTCTCAAAATATCAAAAATGCATATTTGAGGACGAAAAAGGAAAATTAGTTTAAACATTTATTTGATTATTCATTAAAAATCAGTAAATATCGAATTGGTATTCTTTTAAAATGCAATAAGAGTCCGTTAGAGAAATTGTATTTAAAAGAGTGCCAAAAAATGCATATTTAAAGACGAATTCATTTTTAATCAATTGAACCACATGTTAAAATATGGTTATACTAGTTGCATTTCACGATGCACTTTAGTAACACTATAGAAAAAGGGTCCAAGTTACAAGGTCATAACTCGTGACCTATTAGGGCTAGGACATTATTTTTTGTTTTAATTTACGCAGATTTTAACCCAGTATAATTTATCTTGGTGGAACTTTCTCCTGTGACATCTAGGAAACGAGCTATTTCCAAAAAAGCATAGTTTTCCGATTTTCGGCTAAAAAATGAAAAAAAAAACCGGAGTTTTTGGAAGGCCGTAAATCGGAAACTAATGAACATTCTTTTTTTTTTCAAATTACGTGTAATTTCATTCATCCTGTCGCACCTTTAATGTCAATTCATGCAGAAACAAGCTACTTTAAAAAAATTGAACTCATGTCATTTACCCCTAAAAATAGGCCGAAAAGGGTTAACTTGGAGAGATAATAACTCCCGATCTATTTTAGTTAGGATATTCTTTTTTGTTTTAAATTACAGATAATGACGTCTAGTTTAATTCATCTCTGAACTATTTTGACGTGTGACTCCCCGGATCCGAACTACTACTCAGAAGCAAAAAAAAGTTGTGATTTTTAACAAAAAATTGAAAAAACTGTATTTTTTGGAAAGAACATAACTTTTTAACTATTGGTCCCAGAAAATTTTTCTTTTTTTTTTTACTTTTTCTCAGAATTTCATCTACTTTCTTTTTTGTATAATGTATTTTTCCTCTACGATGCACAGAAAAGCAACAAACCACAGGTATATGATTTTTTGCTCCTGTTTCAAAAAATTTTCCGCGTTAAAGGGCAAAAACCTTGTCACAAAACCTGAAGCAATATTATGCACCCCAAAAATAAGCGATTTATAAAAAAAATTTTGGTTTTTTTACTTTACCAACCAAAAGTATCAGATGACTGGACTAATTGGATTATATACGTTTTTTTACCCAATGAAATATTTCCGATTTTAAATGATTAGAATTACAGTCATCGCAGTATTTATTGTTGTTAAAAAATTTGAAAAGGTGAACTTTTTTCACCAAAAAGTGACAAAAAAATATTCCTTCCTTAATTTACTATTCAAGAATAAAAAAGTTAAGAGTGAAAAATTTCAAAAAACGAATAGCAAGTATACATGCTCTCCTTTTTAAATTAATACTAAATAAAGGAAAAATTTGGTCTTTTCAATAAATTTGGGATCTTAGGGTAAGAGCACCTCCCCCCCCCTAATTTTTGGCAACCCTCTCTAATTTATTAGGTAATACGACTGTTTAGCTTGTTTTGCTTTAATTAATTTAATTCTACCATCATTTTTACGCATAATGCATATATTAGTTATCTACTGCAATCAAATATTGATCCAAAATTAAATAAATTCACTTTAGTTTTTGGCATGTCAATAATTGGGCTAAGGTGCCAAGAATTGGTTCTCTTACCCTATATGCTCTCTTTGAAAATCTATACTTTTCGAGGGAAAAGACAAAAAATTTACATTTTCTATTGTTAATTTTCTTTTGCACTTTTGCTCCCAAAATAACTGTTAGAGACAAAAGAAAGTTGTTTTTCTCTACACAAGTCACCCCGTCCACAGAGGGTTAAATGGGGATGTTGTACATGTACTACAAGTAGTTTTGAAAAAATTGATTGTATTAACAAAAATTATTGCCAATTAAGTGGAAAATATTCCCCAAAATTTTTATCCTAAAAAATTCTTTAATGTTGACTCTGACCCTTAAATCTCGAATCTATTTCAAAATTAGTGATCTAAATACTCCAAAGATCTCCTTTATTCTAAAAAAAATCCGAGTACTTTGAATCTATTACGAAAAATCACTAGTATTAGTCACGAAAAATTTAAAACTGTATAAGAGAAAAATATTTAATCAAACACAAAGTAAAAAAACTCGAATTAATTAATACATTTAATAATAATTACACATAATTAATATATTTAAATTTTTAATAAAATTTTACTTTATCAATTAATAAAAGGTGAAAAATTTCCAAAATAGGTGAAAAAAGGTGAATAGTTGATGACCTGTGATGACTGAAAATATGTTTCCTATTTTTGAAGATATCTAACAAATGAAAAAGATTCTTAAACTTCTTAATTCATTAACTAGATTGAAATAAAATTATTCCCAGAAATAGTTTAATCTCAATATTCCCAAGTTTTCAATCGAACTTTCAATGCACGTGTTTTTTCTTTTATCACAATAAGTTAGAACTGTGACTTACGGATCATCGGGTGTGAGATGTACTGGTTCATCCGTAAATTCGGGCGGGAAGTTTGCCAAATCGCGATCGGAATCCAAGCGTGGCTTATAAGGCGGTGTGACCTGCTTTTGCTCCAACTGGAACATAATTTTAACATTTCTGTGTAACAAATCTTTCTTCGTCGAAAAACGAAGATTTCGCCGTTCAAGTGCAAAAAGCACACTAAGCTCTTTTTACTTCTAAAAAATTCCACTTCATCACTTCTTTCAAAAACATTTACCGCAATTTGCAATAACTTCTTTTAGCCGTACAGGTTTGAAATTTATTTAATATGAAATAAATCGAAATTAAATCAGTATTTTAGTTTTTTACTAGAGGCAATTTATTCTATTTAAACTAAAGTGAACTTTACCATTTCCCAATCGATTGCTTTGAAGAACGGATGTCCAACAATGTCCAGGAAAGCTGTTGGACCACGACCGCAACCAAGTCTTTCCGCTGGATCCTTGCTGAGGAAGCCCTTGAGGACGGAAGCTGCTTTAACCGACAAAGATCGAGGAATTCGAATGGTCTTTTGTAAGATTACTTGGAAGAGGTAGTCTTCGGTATTCTGATCAGGATTCTCCGAGGCTCCCGCGATGTCAAATGGACTTCGTCCTGCCAACATTTCATACAAAAGTACTCCCAACGCCCACCAATCCACTGAGAAACCGTAATCCTCCCCTCGCAGGATTTCAGGCGCTATGTAATTCGGAGTTCCACAGAATGTAGCCGTCGTGTCACCTTCTCTGACACCTTCCTTGCACATTCCGTAGTCTGTCAATTTTACGTGACCCTCGTGATCCAGCAGCACGTTATCCAATTTCAAATCTCGATAAATTATTCCTGTAAAAAGAACCAGGTAGAAAATTATACGAAGACATAATACAAAACTATTTTAAAAGAAAGAATAAATTGTACTTATTGCTTATTGTACTTTTTACTTATTGCTAAATTGTATTGTGCTTGCATAGTTTTGTTTACCTTTTTCATGAAGGAAGTTTAAGGCAAGGCTGATCTCGGCGGCGTAGAAACGAGCGTGCTCCTCTGGAAGACGACGTTGCCTCTGCATGTGAAACATGAGATCGCCACCTCGAACGAATTCGATGACGAAGAATAGTCGCGAGGGCGTCTGGAAGCACGAGTGAAGGCCGACGAGGAAAGGATGATTCGAGGCGGTTTCAAAGACGTGCTTTTCAGTTTGAACCCAATCAATGTCCTCGTCATCAGTGACCAAGGCCTTCTTGATGACTTTCATTGCGTAGATCCTTCTCGTACGCTTGAGCTCCACCATGAGAACTTTTGCGTAGGAACCTCGACCTATTACTCTGATGAGCTCGAAATCGTTCAGGGAATACTGTCTCTGCATATCACCCGCTCCATCGGCACCGGCCATCGCATCCAGCGCCAATTCCTCTCCTTCATCGCTAGCTGCTCCTGTTTCCCAAGAATTAAAAATTGATTAGTTCAATTCATAAACGTCTAAAATCTAAAACACTTTTATTGGAATCAAAATTAATAGAAAGTATTTTGTCCACGTAAATAAAGCTTCGTTATTAAATAATATTCAGGACTAACTTCCCGGAAGTTGAACCAGCGACAGTGAAATGCGCAGACCTAATTTATGCGTCATATCTGAATTTCAAATCTGAGCGAATCACGTTTTGAATATTCACTCTGAATTTTAGATCAACTTGCAAGCGGCAAGCCTTGCTGATTGTAGATTTTTCTGTTTACTTACGATTACGATACGCATGGTCCTCGACTGTGGAAGTCTCCGTCGCGTCATCCTCGAGATGAGTAGGTGGACTAGACTGAGGGGAGTCTAGTTGTTGCTGATCGCCGTTTCTATCGCTAGACTGTTGCTCTGAATGTGGTTGCTGTTGCTGCTGTTGACTGAGACATGGCATTGAAACCACTTTGTGACATTTCTTGTGAACCAGAAGCTTGCACTGGATGCATTTGAAACCTTGCCTTCCCAAACCCCAGATTCTGTCTCGACAGTAGGCGCAAAAGGCTCGCTGCAAAAATTAAAAACGGAGTTGTACATTGAATTTGAATACTTTCAGTCAAAACAAATTTGCAAAAATTAAAAGTATTTTCAAACTCAGCTGGTATTATGAATTTCAAGTTTATTCAAATTAAAATTACAAACTGAAATAAAGAAACAAAATTACAACCTCTAAACAAAAACTGCGTTTGAAATAAGAACTGCATCACGAAGGAAAACTATAGATAGAAACGCAGAGTGACAAGACTTTAAATTTCAAGAAAAATCTCCACCAGAAAAAACGATATCGAGATTAAAAGATGACAAAGAATATTTCTTACCCGATTGAACCGTTTGGCCTGAAATATGTGTCCATTCACCCGGTAGAGTTTCCTCCATCTTCGAGCACCTCGTCTGTAGATGCTCCCTGGACAGAAATAAATCCACTGTTACGGGAACCATTTTTAAAAATACAAGACTAGAATAAAAAATAATAACTAGGTCACTTAGTGGAAAAAATACCGGCTAAGAGTTTCAAAAAGCACTGAGTCATTATTCAAGAAGGACAAGAATAAAAATAAAACCATAAGGCTTCATACTTGGCGTATCTTCGTTGTTATTGACATCATCATCACTACTGACTTCGCCAAGGCACGCGAACATGCTTCATTTACGTCTAGACTCAGTGAGCAAATGGTTGTAAATTCTTGGATTCGTCACTAGATTTTATTTAGAAGCTTGATCAAAACAAACCAAATTGAAGCGACTTGAGTTGAGTACACAAGTTCAATAACCCGCCAGGTTTGAAATAATTAATTTCAATAAGAAAATATTTTCACACAAGTGATTTTCATTTAAAATGTTTCATTTTAGAAGAAAGTGACAGAATTTTAATTACATATCTTGGGCTTTATAAAAAAAAATTAAAAATTGTTTTGTATAGTAAATTCATGGCATCAAAAAATAGATTTAAAAAATAGAATGAGATTAAAGACATTAAATTAAAATTAAAATTTATTAAAACATTTAATACCTAAGTAAAAATTAAATGATATTTAAAAAAATGATTTTTGTCGATTATTTAAGTTGTTTTTGAAAACAAAAAATAAATAAATTATTTCTGTTCCAGGCGACTATAATTTCGTTTTATGGACAAGTTTATTGAAGCTCAACTATGCACAGAATTTAACGATGGGAAGTCTAGTAATCCAGAACGGTAATGACGCAAGAGAAATTCTGCGCGGTAAATTAATTGTTTGTTTCAAGTTGCTTTTATTAATGATTAAAATATTAAAAACGTTTTAATACTTACTGTCTTCACCCTGGCAGGGCATTCCGGGGGCAGGCGGCACATTTGGAAAAACTGTAACATAAAAAAGAATTATTTTTTATTAATTTCCGTGGCGAAATAAATTATTTTAAAATTAAGAAATTTAAATTAGAATAAAATCAAATTTAAAATCCTATTTAACGTCATTTTTGTAGGATATTTTCGGAGAACCTTTTTTTTGTAATTATAATAGGAGCATGTTATGGTGTTTGTCCAAATTTGGTCGTTAGATTCTTGGTTTTATTTTCAGAAATTCTATACATAAATTATCTTAAGTTAATAGCACTAAAAAAATTTCTGAATAAACCAAACTTTAATAATTTGTGTAAATAGTATATTCATAATATACTTCTTATATAAGTAGTTTTAGAAAAATAGAAATTCTTTCTTAAAATGAAAAGTACTAAAAGCTTTTCAGAATTGATTAATCTCAACAAATCTTTAACTTGATAAAAGATACTGTAAAAAAACTTCAATTCGGGGAAATTCAAACTGTAATAAAACAGTTATCTAAAGATGATTAATTTGATTAGAACTCGGATAAAATTGGCTTCAATTATTGCTAACAGAATTAAGTAAACCCAGATATGTACCTATATATTTTAAAACTGCTGTCATCATTATAAATTCTAATGTATAATATTAAAAAAGGAGGAAGGTTTTGGGCCCAGAATCAGAAAATAATTTTTGTGTAAATAAAAATTCGAAAATATTGGAATCCTTTTGCCCTCAATTCGTCTACTTGAAATAAATCTTCTGGCGCAAGATCCATTTAAATTAAATGATTTTCCGAGCATATAAAAACTGAAAATTATTTACAGTTTCCATTTCTATCTCCTCAAAAAATCAAATTCTTGCGAATTGAGAGCAAGAAGATTCCATTCTTTCCATTCCATTCCATTCTTCCATTTTTCCACTCTTCCATTCTTTTCGAGATATTAGTTCCCAAAAAAAAAGTTATTTTCTAATCCTGGATCCGAAAACCTCACTTCCTTTTTATAAAGGAGGAAAACTATATCCATCATTTTTTAATGTACAAATGAACATGAAACAAAATTATCTTCTGTTTATCAACTAAATTATAATTAAATCAACAGTTAATAGAAAAACTTCTCGGTACCATTGATAATTAAAAATATTCGATTTGATTTTTTGTTTCTGAAAGAGAGGCAATATTTTTAATCATAAAATAAACAAATTCCCGACTATATGAAATATTCTCCAAGTTAAAATTTAAAAAATTTAAATTAGACCGAAATCACTCGTGTTTGTCCAAATTTGGTCGGTGGGTTCTTGGGGGTTTTTTTTTTTTCAAGAGTTTGCATATTCTCCAAGTTTTAGAATTCTTTAAAAAAAATTTCTAAGGTTATTAGCTGCAAAAATCTTCTTTCTCAAAGTTTAGCAAAATAAAATTTGAAACGTTGAGAATCTAATCTAGTTTGTCACCCAGGATAAATGTGGGGTGTAAACGAGACGGCTCAGTGTTTACTATTCTCTACTCAATGTGCTGGGACGGCGAATATCAATGATTAAGAACCTCAGGGGGCGGCAGTCATGCGCATCTAGACATAGGTATACTCGACAAAGCACTAAAAAGGGGTGGAGTATCCGCATACTCTGTATATCAGTACCTATCTGAAGGTACGTACGAGGATTTTCAGGAAGGGCAAACACGTACAAGAACTCGTACATGTGCCAGGAGTGGATTCCAAAGTACTTAAGTACATAGTGGGTTAGTTTTATGCCCTACTTCAGCCATTAATGAAGACACTACTGTTCTTGTATTAGAATTCGGGAACGATCACACATTGCTTAATTGCAAAACAGTTTTCGCCAGCGAGAGTCCTCATTTTCTAGACTCTGCCTCTTTCTCGCGACACCTCAAACTTCTCAGACGCTAACGAGCAAAATGCTTGGGCAAGTTTTGCAAGAGGTCTGTGCTGTCATCCGTACGACTCTTACGCAAATTGGAGTCTGGTTTTACGAGGAGTCTAGCGACTAGGTACTTTGACAAAAGTCGAAACAGTCAACTGCCGTTCTTATGCTAACTCATAATTGTCCAACTCTTGAAGAAATCTAGAAAATTAAAATATCAGGATGAAAAGTTTAGACTTCCAGTTTCATAACTGAGAGTGCTTAGAATTTCTTATAACCAAATTGCTGGAGGTATTGTCAATTAATTAAAAAGAAATTTGCAGAGAGTATTTTAGCATAAAACTCAGCAGGCCTCCAATTTGGATATAATGAATGCAAATGGATCAATCTGCTTCGATTTCATGAATGATTTGAGGCCAGGATTCGCTCCCAGGTATTATATCGAATTATTTGATCATTAGAGTTAATTGCTGCGATAAAATGGTAAAATGAATCTAAATTGAGCTGGTAACTACCAATCAGTTACAGATTATAAGTTCTGATTAAAAGATGGTTATCTAATTTAAAAAATAGATTGATCGTTATTTAATTCATAAATTTTAAAAGATTTTATAAATATGATGGCTTTCCAAGTTTCCCATTTCTGTACATAACTTGTACCTACTGAATTACAGGAAATATTCGTGGTGAGAAATTACCCCAACACTTGAAAGTTGAGGAAATAAACTCATTAGCGTGTTTAAAAAGTTACGAAATTTTAAAAAAACAACAGATTTTATAAATATGATGGCTTTCAAAGTTACTGAGATCTGCAGTAATTTGTGCTCAATTACAGGAAATATTTGTGGTGAGCAATTATCCCAACACTTGAAAGATAAAAAGAAACGCTCATTAATTTGTTTAAAAGCAAAGCTTCCAGGATGCTGCTTTCGAAACTTTGTTAATATTAATTTAAAAATATATGTACTCGTTAATAAGAATGTGCATTTAACGAGTTTCAGTAATTCTATCACCATATCAAATTTTTTTAACCGCAGAAACTAACAGTGAATATAGGCATGTTAATATGCAAACTCTTGAAAAAAACCCAAGAATCCACCGACCAAAAATAGGTATGTTGTAAAAAAAAAAACTTAAAACTGTTTCAACTAAATTATAAACCCTAGTTCAAAATTAAAGTGCAATCGCATTTAGGAATTGAAGCAATCTAACGAAAAGCACCTCGCTTTAAACTACTTTTTTTTACGTCGAAGAAGAGTAGTGAACTGCTTAACACGGGATTCGGTGTGCCAAGGATAAAAGAGCACTTTAGGACCGCCTTGTCTCTGAGAGTTTGGAAAATATTTGTGAAGTTGGTAACCGCAGTTTGTCGCAATACCGAGCTTAAAAGCACAAGTTGCAAAAAAATGGGGAAAAGCTCAAAGTTTGGATGCGACCTCTCTCTCGTAACTTTGCCTTATATTGCAATAAAATGCGCTCGAAGAATGACTTTCGAGCCAAGAGCCAATTGAATTTTCTTCTCCTCCCAAGGCTGTCGGAGAGCCTTAGCAATTTCGTAAGATGGTCCAGAGGAGTGGATGAAAAATAAGAAAACTGAAGAGAACGCAGTAAACAGAAATCAGAAGCTTCAGACAAAACATGAGTTTTATTTCCTTCATAATGCTCGAATCAATAAAGTTCTCTTTCATAGTAAATATCCTCAATCAGTTTGTAAGTAAATCAGTAAGTAAATATCCTCAATCAATTTGCGGTGAAATATCAATATTTTATTTCTATAACAATGTCTCAATCAAAACTTGAGTTAAGATTTCTTTAGAAAAGTAATTTTATAATTTGAAGATATGTGAGTAATGGATTCAATTTCTTTAGAAAAGTAATTTTATAATTTGAAGATATGTGAGTAATGGATTCAATTTCTTTAGAAAAGTGATTTTATAATTTGAAGATATGTGAGTAATGGATTCAATTTCTTTAGAAAAGTAATTTTATAATTTGAAGATATGTGA
>JBAGKK010286587.1:0-20365 GCA_037177015.1 Euceroptres primus | reverse complement strand
ATATATATACATACACACATATATATACACACATACATACACACATACACGCATATATATATATATATATATTATAAAGTTCTTCAATTTCGATGATCTTGCTCCTAAATTATTGAAATTTGGAAATGATGATTTCCAAAACATGGGAAAAATATTTATTTTATTTAATATCGAATACAAGGTCGATAACGGTGTAAAACTTGTTTATAGCACGAATGAAATAAAAATTAATTAATTTTTATTCCCAATTTTAGAATTGAAAAAACTTGGGTTTTTGTGCTTCGAGCGTCCAATTAAATTTGAAAGCTTTTTTAAAATTATGTAGGTACCTTCGAATTTTAATTATAATCTAAATTGAACATTAAAATTTCAATTACAAAATTCCACGGTTGTCTACACTGTAAAATAATTTATTTTATTGAAAGAATTACAAATTTGTAACTTTCTACTTCTCCAGATTCGAAACTTCAAAATGATCAACATATGTTTTTATACTTAGAGAGACCTACAAAATTTGAAAACTTTTTCGAAATTATGTGCCTTCATAGTTTAGAACATTACAATCTTAAAACCTTTAAATTTGGCATTTTTATAATTATTAAAAGTTTTTCAATTTGGATAATTTTGCTCCTAAATTATTGTAATGTGGAAATGATGGTTTCGAAAACATGGGAAGAATATTTATTTTATTTAATATCAAATATAAGGTCGATAGCAATGTAAAACTTGTTTATAACACGAATGAAAATAAAAATTAATTAATTTTTATTTGTAATTTTAAAATTGAAAACAACTTGAGTTTTGATACTTAGAGTGTCCCATCAAATTTAAAAGCTTTTTTAAAATTATGTAGGTACCTTCGAATTTTAATTATATTCTAAATTGAACATTAAAATTTCAGTCTACAATGATGTTATTAGTGTGTTATTATTTTTTTCTCGTTTCTCCAGAAAATTATTTGACCAGTAATCGACACAAAATTTTTAACCTCAATTAATTAATTAAAATTTGAGTTTCAAAGTTTCACAGTTGTCCACACTGAAAAATAATTTATTTTATTGAAAGAATTTTACAAATTTGTAACTTTATACTTTTCTAGATTTGCAACTTTAAAATGTTCAAGCTTAGATTTTTATACTTAGAGAGACCTATCAAATTTGAAAGCTTTTTCGAAATTATGTACCTTGATATTTTAGAACATTACAATCTTAAAACCTTTAAATTTGGCATTTTTATAGTTTTTAAATGTTTTTCAATTGGGCTAATTTTGCTCCTAAATTATTTTAATGTGGAAATGATGGTTTCAAAAACGTGGGAAAAATATTTATTTTATTTAATATCGAATATAAGGTTGATGACGGTGTAAAATTTGTATGTAGCACCAATGAAAATAAAAATGAATTGATGAAAAATATCGAATATTTATTTAATAGTTAATAAACTTTAAAGTTTAATCAATTGATATTGGATTGAGTATTTGAAAAAATTGAATTTTAAAGCTGGTTTAAAGGATTTTTTTATATGCTTCGAAATTGAGAAAGTTCAAAGGAAGCTTTTAATTTTGAAACAATTTTAAAAATTTCTCTGGAGTTTGAAGATAAACGATATTAATAAAATTTGTAAGCAACGAAAACTTGTTTAAAAAGAAAGTAAAGCCGTTTAGGCATTTTTCTGTTAAAAAAATCTTCCTAGATATTTTGGATTCGAAGGAATATAAATAATATTTCATTTATTCCAGTTAATATTTAAATATTAAATAATTACTCAGTGACTAAAAAAATTGAAAATTTAATAAATTCCCGTGTGGAAATTTCCCCATCTTTCCCTATTTAACGTTCGGTATTGATGTGAACTTCACTAGAATTTCTAGTCTAAAAAAAACTAGCAGAGGCACTATCAGGCTCTAGTGGGCAATTACCAGTTTAGAAAAAAATGACAGGGCCCCAGCAAGCTCTAGTGAGCAATGCCTTGTCTTATTTGGGTATGAAAAATCTATCTGTATCTGATGAGGCCCCGACAAGAGAATCCCTTCTTGCGCAATATATTATTTATCGTCATTTTGGATCCACCATTCTGAATTTTAGAAATTTCAGTTTGGATTTGTAATCAACGACACAAAAAAACCCTTATTTCCATGTTTCAAAAAATAATACTATTTTTTTAGAACTTTTGATCGCCACATTGTATCCGGCATTTTGAATTTTAGAAATTTGGCTTGGGATTTGTAATCAGAAATACAAAAAACCTCTCATTTCCAATTTTCAAAAAAATCAGATTATTTCTACAATTTTTGATCACTATGTCATATCCGTCATTTTAAATTTAAAAAATCTGGCTTTGGATTTGTAATCAACGATCCGGAAACCTCTAATTTCAAAGTTTCAAAAAAATCAGACTATTTTCACAATTTTTGATCATCACATTGTATCCGCCACTTTATATTTTAGAAATTAGACTTTGAATTTGTAATCAGATTTTAATTTGTAATCAACCCGAAAAATTACTAGGTACCAAGATTCATTAAAATTCGATGATTTTTTAAATGTTCAGTAATATTTTTGAGCTCTAGCTTATATTGAATTAATTATTATCCATAGGAAAGTACGCATATATTCTTATAATTGGGGCCCCAACGGAGTCCGTTTTGTAGTTAGGCTGTGGAAGGGCGATCCACTTAGAACCCCACTAAATAGTCGAGTGAGGCCCAGATCAAAAAGAGCGTTACGAAACTGATGGGGCTCCTACTAATTTTTCACAGTAGAACCCGATGGGAAATAGGGAAAATTTGTCGGAACCCCAATAGAGCCCTTTCGAAATTTCTACACGGGTTCATATTAGATTGGCATTTCTGATGTTTGACGTGAGAATTTTATAGGAACGTGTTTGATGAGGGTTTTGTACAGGGAGAATTTAAGGGTTAAAGGAATATGACTTGGAATGAGTAGAATACGAAATGAGCTTGAGAAGATTGGTTAAAAGGATGATTTATACGCTTATTGGACTAGTCGTTCAATTTATTTGATATTGAAGTGAGATCACTCGTACTTGGTTTTCAACTCGGGCAGAGAGAAGATGCTTCGGGCACAATTCTCTAACGAGTTTTCAGTAGAGACGAGCCAAATGCAGAATTAAATTCTCTTCCCAATGCTGCAACAGATTTATTTTAGTCGTTTTTCATTTGTTTCCGTCTCGTACTCAAGTTCATTAACGAGTTCATTGATTGCCCAACTACTTATCCAGGGCAATGACTTCCAACAAAACAATTCACAATTGGAATCAATAAATTAATTTTTCAGTAAAATATTTTTGTACTCAGGCTTTTTTCAAGCGAGTGAAAATTTATACATATTTTTTAATCAATGAAAAGCTGAGGGAGTTGTTGAAATATTTAGGTTTTAACTTCCTCCTCGAGGAAGCTAATTAATGAATTAGAGCCTTCAGATGGGAATTTGGTTCTCATCAAATTTCCAGCTTCTTGAAGAGGCTTTCGATCTAGGGGAAAGTTTATAAGCTGCTTTGTAGTTGGAGTTTGAAAATTTGAAATTTCTGTAATTAGCATATTGAATTTGAACAAGTTTTATTTTGTAAGCTATCAAATATTAAAGGAACTTAATATTATCTTTTTTAAGATATTTAAGAATATCTTTTTTAGAATTGCCTATAGTAAAGATTCCCTTCTATTTTTTGTCATTTCCACCAACTTTTCTTGGCATCAAATGATAGTAAGTGTGACATGCTATTAGCAGGGGGACAAAAGAGAAAGTGATTATCGAGAAAGAAGACAGGATAAAAAAAGAGAGAAGGAAAGAAAAAAAAAAGAGAATTGGCTGGGTTCCAAATGCTGAGTGTAATAAAGGGCCGTATTACAGTGGACGAAAAAGAAATGGGGTGGTGGGGTGAAAGTAAAGAAGCAGGAAGCGTTGAGAAAAGACGTGCGAAAAATCGCTGTCATTTGAGAAAAGTCTAAAAAGTTCTACGAGACTTTTCAGTAAACTTATTCTTGATTCAAGCCAAAAATGGAGTTTTTATCTCAATTTTTAATTAAATTTCGGTTTCAGTGCTGGGGAGGATTCGCAAACATAATCGGGAAGACTATACTGGGTAATTATCTATTTTCATATCCCCAAGTTAAACTTAAAATTTTTTAAAAATTAAATTAATTTTTGTTAATAAAAAATGGAATCTGATTAAAAGTTTGTCATTCGAACGAAATGTTTATAGAGGTGATCGAAGCGAAGTTGGGACAAAGAGATATTCTTACGCATTGGCGAGTATTGAAATGGCTGAATATTTACCTAATGCTGATTTTATGCGAACGGTTCTCAAAGGTATTGCCCTTGACTTGGCTGTTTTAAGGAAAAATACCAAAGTAAATATAATTAATTATTTTTTAGTTACTTATTATTATTACTTACTTATTTGTAATATTTAATCATTTTTTTGTGTTTAACAGAAAACTTCTGAAACTCTGGATCTTTTAACTGCTGAAAAATCAGAGGATTCAAGTTTACTATTCTCAGGTTCAAGGATAGTAGTTCCAGGGTCTCCAAATGAAGAGTATGTCTAATTTATTTTACTATTAATAATTAATTACAACTGAATTAATCGCTTAAATGTTTCTCAAATCCAGAAAGAAAGGTTTTTTAATTTTGGGGCTTAATTTGTTGGATAATAATTAAAATAGAGATTTTTATCGCTTTAATGCAATATTTTCGAATGAAAAATAGAGTTTTTCCTTGAATTGTCGAGATGATATCGTTGATTCGAATAAAATTATTCTGTGAGTGTAGTTTCGTTATTGCTTTGAATTTCAAATGTATTCGAAAAACAGGGTTATTGCACAAGTTGAAATTAATTTCCGTATTTCACATTCGAATGACGTATTTCGGGTTGGATTCACTAGCAAAACAGAGGACACTATGAAATTGCTGGATTCATAATTAAGTGGTTATTCTTGCGGTTGACGTTGGTAGACCACAGATATGGAAAAGGCCAAACCGGTTTCAATATGCGTCCAATTTCGATTCTATCTATTATTTTTAACATTATTTTTAACAAAAAAAACAATAAAAAACTAATTTCTAAATTTAAATAAGAATTAATTCTAGAACAGAAACTAATGTTTCTTTTTTCATTGGTCTTACGATCATGTTAAGAATAAAAAACTCAAGGTTAATAACCAAAAACATAGTTATAATTTATTCGATTAAAACCAAAGTTAAAAACGACATTTCGGACATCGGACATCGGAAATTATAAATTTTTTGTAATTGGAAACCTTAATTTTTGGAGAGGTTCCTAAATTTAGGAATTATTCAAGAAATTAGTCAAGAAAATATTGGTTTACGAAAATTAGTAATGATATTGTGGAAAATTAAGAAAATTACCTTAAAACTTTTGGAGTCAGATACAGTATTGGTTATTTTAAGAAGCATATTTTTAAAAATGTAAAACTGCGACAATTATAAGTTTTTTGTAATTGAGGTTCCCGATTACAAAAAACTTATAATCGTTTTCCTGGAGAGGTTCCTAACTTGGAAAGGTTAAAATTCCTAAATTTAGGAACCTCTCCAAAAATTGAGGTTCCCAATGACAAAAAACTTATAATCGTCGCAATTTGACATTTCTAAAAATATGTTTTTTAAAATAACCAATACTGCATCTGACTCCAAAAGTTTTAAGGTAATTTTCTCAATTTTCCACAATATCATTACTAATTTTCGTAAACCAATATTTTCTTGACTAATTTTTTTTAAATAAAACTTTTAACTAGCTGTAATCCTAAAGAAGGCTCTCAGAATGGGCCGAAATATCGGCCCATTCTGTAATTTTGGTTTTAATCCAATAAATTAAATCTATGTTTTTGGTTATTAACCTTTAGTTTTTTATTCTGAACATGATCGTAAGACCGATAAAAAAAGAAACGTTAGTTTCTGTTGGGGTATTTGAACGATCGAAGAAAGTTGACTTCTTGATTATTCGTCTTGAATTATCTGAAGTTTGTTATTAATTCTAAAAATTCTAAAAATCTCCAACCATCTGAGACTTTTAATTTAAACTGTTTTTAAAATATATGTAAATACAGATTTACGCAATAAAAAATTTAAACAAACGTTCAAAGGCAATATTGAAAAGTAACTTTTTACAGCTTGCGAGCTTCAATGTTTTAAACATTTTTTTCTTCAAGTTTTCAAATTTGAAGTTTTGAATTCAAAACTCGAAACTCTTTTGGCCACTTAAAAAAAACTTTTAAAAAACTTATTTATTATTTTAGACAGCATTTCAATTTTGGAGTCTTTTTTGCAGAACTTTTAAACTTTAACTTTAACTTATTAAAACAATAATAAATCTGTAAAAGTATTTTTTATTATAAAAAATAACTTTTAACTTATTAAAACAATAATAAATCTGTAGCAGTATTGTTTTATTATTAAAAAATAACTTTCAACTTATTAAAACAATAATAAATCTGTGAAAAATAACTTTTAACTTATTAAAACAATAATAAAACTGTAAAAGTATTATTTTATAAATAAAAAATTTTTATTTTCAAAAAGAAATAGAAATCGAAAAGGGAGGGGAAATTAAATTTGTGAGATTTGTCCGAGTGTTGATTAAATATGGACATGTTCATAATCGAATCATATATTTTTTTGATAGTTCGTACACGTATGTGACACACATGAGAAAAGTTTGACGTCAATACGAGAAAAGTTTCGCAACCGTGACGTGTTTGACGACTCATGCGGAATGTTGCTTCTTTTATAGTGCGATTTTCGTCACGAATGTTACCATGACAAGCTCGACCTTATCGTTTCTCTAGCTGAATTGTTACAATCGATTTACTACGCTACTTTTTCACACACGAAAAAACCATCAAACATTTCGTCATTCTTTGCTGAGAAAAGATATTTCAATATAAAAAGAATATTTACAGAATCAAGATTTTAACTTCTTAAAGTTTCTTAATGTAAGTTCTTAAAAAGCTTCTTAGAAAAGTTCTTAAAGCAAAGATCTTAAAAAATCAAGTATTAAATCAGTATTGCATAAATATAAAATATAAATATAAAATAACTAGTTCTTTTTAATAAGCAATTAACATCACGATTCTGAAAACACTTTTTTGACAAATTTTGATACCTTCAAATTTACGACACAAAAAACTATACCAATAATTTAGAAACTTTTCTTATTAAACTTTTTTCCTCTGAAAGATGGAACTTTTTTATATGTATTTAAGAAGGTAAAGTCAGGGGTCAGAATTTGGAAGCAAAATCTTTTTTACAAGTTTAGAGCAATTGCTACATTAATATTTTTTAAAATTAAATTTACTTAATTCTGTTCGCCTGAAATTTTAGTGTTCCTTTTTAGATTGAAGTTTTCTTGTGATTAAAAAAATTGTATTAATCAAGACATAGTTTTCAGGCAACTTTTCTGGGTTATTAAAAATTTAATCGTTGTGCAATGTTTTAAAGGACACATTTTGAGCAAAATGTCCTCGCATTATGTCACTATTATTCAGAATACAAAAGAAAAATGTGACAATAATTTTCCTTTACTCGTGGATTACTTCAGACTCATGTATCTCGCGCTATGCACAATACAACGGTCGTTATCGCTGTCGGCGTGTCAGTATTGTAACAATACAAATAGTTGGCCTGGATTTAGAAGTGTTTATCGCTCGGGGGTAGGTAACTTTATTGCCGGATTTTCACTCTCCACGCTGCGCGTGACTGGTTCACACGATTGGTCTATTGGATTCACTCCTGTTTTTTGTTCAGTTCATATTTTTATCTCGTTGATTGCAATCAAATTTTCCGCGAGATATTTTTTATAATATATTTAAATAAATTTGTATGCATTCGTTTTTATCTAATTGTATTACAAGAAGGAGTTTTAACTCACAAAGACGACACTCCATCTGCGCATACGTATATACCACACTAGTGCGAATTGGGATTTCACATTTTTAAATGTTAATAATTCGTGCATAAATAAAGTAATTATAACTTATAAGATACGTTTTTCGGGATAAAAATTACTGAGAAATGCAATGGTAAAAAAAATAAATGTAATAAACAATTTTTAAACAGCAAAAAAAGAAAGAAATGAGAAGAACTTTTCCGAAATGTCACACTTGTTTGAAAATTTTGCTGGTGCGAATTCGCACTGGTGTGGTATTTGAGGGTTAATATAGAAACAAGTTTTAGGTGCACACATTTTTTATTTTGGAATAAAAATCGTTCAAATTTGAAAAAAGTTTAAAATTTAAAATTTTTAATTTTAATTTTCAAAAAGATTTGAAAATATTCAAATTGTAAAGCATTTTATTTTAAACCTTTAGTTCTGCATATTTCGATTTTGAAAGGTTTCAAATTTGGGGAAACTTTGGTTTGAAAGTTCCAAATATCAAAGAGTCTTAATTAAGAATTTTTTAAAGGCATCTTAAAATCAAGAAAGGTTTTGATTTGAAAGCACTTTACTTTCGCCTCTAATTTTCATAATTAATATTATGAAATAATTTTCATAATTAATATTATGAAAATTAATATTGATTTCCAGAAATCTTGTTCAAAATGAATTGAGTGCTGGGGATCGTATTAAGCCATGGCAGCAATGGAATACAGCAACTGAATCAGATACTTGGGGAAATTTTGATATTTATCCCAAATATCCAAGTCCTACTCCCGTACTTCCTCAGGTATTAATAAAAAAATTCTATAGTTGATTTTAACCATTAAGGTTTTATTTCAAATCTTAAAACCTAAATTTATATTATTATTTTTTATTATTTTATATTTATACTTTATAATAATATACTTTATATTATTCAATCATTTGTCAAACGTTTTTCTCTTTATCCAAGAATACTTTTTACAATAGTCTGAAGATCTGTTGATTTTTTTTCTATGACTATTTTGTGAAAAATTTTTAAAATTTTTTAAAAAAATTCCATAGTTAACAAATTCAGTTTCAGGTAAACACATTCGCAATTTTAACGAGAGTTGTTCGGTTGATTTATATCCTGTTACTACATTTCCGTTGCTACAATAATCGATCAGCGTTTCACGAGATTAGTAATTGGGGAGATTGAAAACGTGTAAATAAATCTTTTCTCTTTGTACAACTTTGACGTGATTGTTTTTTATTTCTTTTTGCAGGGACTTCAACAACAATATCTGTCCGGTTTGGGTGGACTTTCAGCACCTGCAGAAACTATTGGACAACTACCTAATGGTCTTGGTGGTCTTAACGGTCCAATTGAAAATAATCCTTTTCAACGAGGATAAATCTTGACTTATGCATTTTGAGAATTCTGACCAAGGTGTATATTTTTTAAAAATATATTTGTCAAGAGTTATAAAAAATATAACTTTCGTTGATTCAAGTACTATTTGAAAATTTAATTCTGTAATCTAATTCTATAAAAACAAATATCAAATACTGTATTAGAAGTAGGAAAAGATTTTGTTTTCTTCAAAGTAGAGATGGAAAGGTATTATAAATAAGAGTTTACTTTTCTCGAACGATAATCATTTTTCTTCTTTGAGTATCGAATTCTTTCTAATCGATTCTTTCTAATTAATTCTTTTCAATCAGTCGCATCCATACTTTTCTTTTTCATTTTCAGTCGTATTTTTTCTACGAATGATTTTCATCTTCCATCATTTCTAGCTCGGGGATTTTTTCCTTTCGAATTTAGTGAAGAGTAAAATTTTACTCTGCGTAGTTGACATTTTCATATACATTTATATACAACATAACCAGATTTTCAGAGAGACATATGGGTGGGAAAAGAATGAAGAATTCTCTTTACCATTTGAGTGAATGGAACCATGCAAAAAGTCACAATAACGATTCGTTCTCTTTATTTTTACTGGGACATAAATCCACTCCTAGGGAACGATTTGTGGAAAATATGCTCTTATTTAAGTGATGAATTTTTATTTCTATTCTGCAGAAAGAGAGTTAGGTCCAAAAAACATTTTCTTAATTTTCAAATTTAATAACGGAACGCAGGTGGTAAAATTCTTTTCTACACAATTGAATTTTAATAGTACTTCTTGTAAAAAATTATTGCAAATCATTTATATAAAGTTTAGTACCGTTTTTACTATCCAATCCAGTAAACCCGATTCTCTTTTATATGCAATATCAATATCCATCCTGGAAAAAAATAATCTGATAAAAAAAAGTGATACCCTATAAAAGTGCATTCCATCTAAAGCATAAAACCATTTATATTTTCCATCCTCAGATTATTTCGGCTAAAAATCTGCACGATGGTTTTTAATTACATTCAACTAAAAGTGCTTGTACTTCTTATTTTAAAAAATTTTCATTTAGATACGCAAACGAAAAAGGCGTTTTTGAGAAAGTTGATAAATTAATTTTTTTGAGGTATACTTTTACGGATATAACTTGCAAAAATCCGACTTTTTGAAAGTTCTTCTTTTCAATGCATGCTAAGTCTTAAGTATCTTTTTTAAGGAGATATATAATTTTCAGAAGTCATTTTTCTAACAAAAATGTGTCTAAAAAGATTGAAAATTTAAGTTTTCATAAAATATCTCAAGAAGTCACAAAAAAGGAATCTAGAAAAAAGTGAGAAAGTAACTTGGAATTTTAATAGGGTTAATTTATATGTTGCTTAGGTGGTCATTCTATGGCCCGAAGCGCAGTTCCGGAAGAGCCCAGCAACCGTGCTTGAAAAAAAAAGGCAAAGCACATAATTCGGAAGTGATATTTCATCTCAGTGCAATTTAAATGTCGGTTGCATATACAGAAAGATTACCTTACCATGGAAATAGAATTACTGCTCGTTTCTTCATTAAAAATTATTTTTGCGAATATTCCTATCTTTTTTTTTATATTAGTCTCGATCTCATTAAGCTGCTTTTCACAGAGGTAGAATAATGGAGAATTAGTTATATTTCATCAAAATACCAGCTTTCAATATATAATTTTTAACATTGTCATTTCCCTTTGATGAATGGATTTCTATGTCAATAATTCGAGACGATTATTATTTCTATGTCAATAATTCGAGACGATTATTATTTCTATATAAATAATTCGAGACGATTATTATTTCCACAAATTAATTTATGAGTTCTTCAACAAGGGAAAATTAGTTTCAAGGGAAATAATAACAATAATTCATATTGATAATTGTTTCTGAACTATTTTATGATTTCAAGTTTCAAAGGGGAAACTCGGATATTATTCTTTCTGGTTTCTGATTTTCTTATGTAAATATTGGAAGTTCAATAAAAATTGCAAGTTACGAAAGAGGCGATAGAAGTTATAAGTGAGGAATGACAGAAAATGGGACGTAAGAAAGTAAGAGGAATTGGAAAATCTTCAGATTCCAATTCTCTCTTATGTGAATAGTACCCACGATATTTCAGAAAGAATTCGTAATCGAGATGAGGTGATCAAAGAGGAGACGAGAGGATCGTTCTATATTTTTCGACGAATTTGTATTAGGGATTATTCTCTTTCACCTCTAAATTTTCTTTGCTTCACTCGTTTCCAACGAAAAAATAATTCAAGAACTGCGACAATTTTTCTGATTAGAAAAATGTATCAAATTATTTACCTAGAAAACTTTTTTATTTTTTTTTTCTATTTTTAAATTTAATAACTTTAAGAATAAAAATTCTCTTGATTTTAGTTTTCCGCAAGTTTTTAGCGATGTTTGATGCCTCGAAAATATTATTTTGCAAAGAGAACTTTGCGAGCAACAAAGAATGATTAAAGGACGAATAAAATAACGTGTTGGGTGGGATTAAAGGCACAAAAAAGGGTCTTATTTTGTACTTGAAAGTGACGTTAGAGTAGATGCGATTTCGAGATACCACTGTCCGAAAAGTCTTGTAAAAAAGGTCTACCTGCCTTCTTTTTAGACTCGTACCGAATTTATGATTCGCTTCGACGAACAAAACACGTTTTATGCGCGAGCGCCTCGCGGCCCTCGTAAATATTAAATTTCACCCCACGCCTTGCGACCTCTCTCGAAACTTTCTGCATAGAAATAAAGCTTTCTGGCTTTACGAAAAAAGCGCTCTGCTCAAACGAATGGTCCAGCCTGCAGTTTTACATAATTTTAAATAGATTCTTAGCCTGGAACTCCGAGAAAAGTCGCATTTTTTATCTACCTGGTCTACTATAAATATGCATGTAAAGTTTTATATATTTTACTGAATAAAGTCTTGCATAGTTTTTTTATTTTTTTTCTGTTTCAGAAACAAGTTCTGCATTTTGAAAATTTAATTAAACGTAAATAATTGAGTAGGGAATGAAATATAATTAATTATTGTATTAGAAGTGAATGCTTTGAAACCTCCTATTAGGAAAGTTATTCTTGGAAGAACGTTTTTAGTCTGAATTTTTTGTTGTTGATTTTTTTGGTTTCAAATTTCAAATCAAAATTTCGGATCTGAAATTGTCTATTTTTTAAAATCATTTCATAAAAAGTTACAAACACGCATTGCTTGGTTTTAATAAATTGGAAAGTTATGAACTATAAATAATATTGATCTTTGGGAAGATCAGTTCTAGTTTCTGTTTTTATTTCTCGTTGGGTGTATTTATATTGAAAATTAACTTTCTTGAAGAAATACAACTTGAACGAGAATATGAACAAGGCAATCGAATTCAAAAGTTTGGATCTCTTAATAACTACTGTCCATGGCAGTATTGGACGTGGATATATGACTTTATGCCGGTAATAAAGATTCTGCTGCGCCAAGAAGCAAAAGATCGTAACTTTACTAGTATAAAACAAAATAACTATAACCCTATCGACATAACTTTATTATGACTTAGGGGGCTATGATATGGATCTCCATTTCTAGGCAAACTAAGCTGGACTTATTTTTCTAAGATAATCTTTTATCCTTTTTTACATTTAATTATAATTTGCATTCGAAATTTATTTTTTAAATTATAAAAGTTAAGCAGTATTAAAATCTCTAAGTTTAAAATTTCTCCCAAATCTCAAAACGAAAACCTTTCAATTAAAAGTCATTCAAATTATTTCAAATAAAATAATTAAATGGAATATGGATATTCCAATGGAAATGAAAATGGAATTTGAATATGTTTTGCGAATTCTGTGAAAAAAATGTATTTAGTGAGAAATTCGGCCTTTTAAAATTCTGTTCAAAAGTATGAAATGTTAGTCGAAGGGTGATTATTGAATTATATAAGACCCATTGAGTTGTCAGGGATATTTTTAACAAAGGATGTTTTGAAATGAAGATAGATGAGATTTCTGTCATTAATATGAGAAACTGTCTCCCTTTTATGTGAATGAAATATTCTCTTTTTGTAAGAAATGTCTTTGAGGCTCTGAAATTCTTAAAAGCAAGAAGAATTTATACTTGGGATAAGAATAAATTATTTATAAAGTTCGGCCTTTGACTTTTTTAAAAATAGACAACAGTTTCTACCCTTTTCTAAAGTTCATTATATAAATAAACAAAGTTTGAAAAATAATTTTCAAGCTTCAATTTCAATGTAAGTAGTATTGATTTAATATATTTTATTAGTTTATTAGTTTATTAGTATAGTTTATTATAATTGGAAATCGATTATATCAATTTCAATATTGATTTAATTTTTCTATTCAAGAATTTTGGAATTGAGCATAATATATGAAAGCTTCCAGTTCAAAGCAAGTTAAACTTGGACTATTCAAATGGATACTAGACTAATGAGAATCAGTATATATGCACTACAAATTAATTTAGCTAAAGTTCGTACGTTCAAACACAAACTTACAAGATCTCGATTCGAATTACATGCCACTTTCAATCACCACTCAGTAAATTTAATTACTCTCAAAGGTAGGTTTCCATAAAGCTACCCGCATCCCTTCATTTCTTTCCAAGATTTTCTTGTTTTAATTATTATCTTTTTATCTTTTATTAATTATATTATCTTGTATTAAATTATCTTGTATTAAATTATATTAAATTAATTAAATTCAAGTATTAATTAGCTTTCAACAATAAACTTAAATTTTTAAATTAAATAAATGATAAACATTTTTATTATTGAATCTTCTCTTTTAGATAATTACGAACAAAAGTCAGAATTAATTATGATCAAACTTAAATTTATGTGCATAAAACTTAAATTTGATCAAACTTAAATTTGAGTACATAAAATTCTAGAAGGAAACTTAATTTAATAATTTAATTTTTAATTATTTTTTTTGGTTGATGATCACCATAGTGGAAGTTTTTTTTGAAACAACCATGGAGTGTTGTAGTTTATAGGGTAGAAAAAATTCATACACTGACTCAGGAGACGAGGGAGAAGAATAATGGGGAAAGGGGTAGGGGTTGGACAAGGATAGAACGGCCCAATGCGAGAAGTTTGTATAAGAAACTTTGGGATTGAAAATATTTTGTGTGCCCGAGTCTTTTTCTTTTTCTCATGTGATATTTTTCTACTGCCTTTTTCTTCCTTTTCACGATTCGATGTTTGACAATACTTGGAATCCAATCGCCTGGACGAACTTGTTTTCCAACCCCGGTTTGATCTCATTCGCTTCTATTTCGTAGGTCGATGGTTAGACGTGCATTAAATCCGCGTATTTCTCTTATAAGGCTATTTCTTCTATCATTTACCTTTATATTTTGAATTTCTTGCAGTGGTTATCAAATTTACTTGACTAAAGTGAAAAAAATTGATTTGAAATTTTGTAATTTTAAATCCTGCATCCTGGACGTTTTTACTTAGCAAAAAATAAAAATTGAATAACTGAATATTGTTGATTTTATATTTTCCGAATTTTGAAGATTTTTATTTGAAGGAATGTTTGTTTAAAAGCTGGAAATTTTAAAGCTTTAAACTTGAGAGATTTTTATGGGAGAGCAATTTTTACCGCTTGTAATTTTGAAAATTTCAGATGTAGATTATATTTTGGTTTACAAAGCTCAATTTACAAGCTAGTTTACAAGTTAAATTTTTGAAACTGTTGAAGCATTTTATATTAAAGGATTTGCAAATTATAAAACCAATTTGCAATAACTAATTCAATGGTACTCGACAATTTATCTTCTAACCCTCATCATTTTTTTCTTGACTCTTTAGCTACCAGCGTTGCAAATTTGCAACGTTCACTTTTTTCGATTTTCTCGAATTTCCATGCAATAAAATTAAAATTCTGCAAAATAAATGTGTGGATAGGATCAAAGTAGAGTATTCCGCATCTCTTAAGGTAATAAGTGTATCAATATCAAATAAGGTAATAAGTAATCTATACTCAATAGAAGCCGAGAAAACTCAAAAAAACATTTATCGCAGAAAACAATAAAAAATTGACCATTGACCATTCGTGAATTTTTTCAGAATTTTTAGACAACGGGAAAAGGGTCTGGTAGCTAAAGGGTTAAAATGGAGCTTCACTTTAGTATAACTTTTGCAGATATAATTAATTTAATATCACATTAAATTAATATTAATATTTTTAAGACAAATTAATATTAACTTTTCAAATAAATAAATAAATAAATATACTTAATATCACATTAAATTAATATTAATATTTTTAAGACAAATATTAATATTAAATTAATACCACATTAAATTAATATTAATATTTTTAAGACAAATATTAATAATAACTTAATATCACATTAAATTAACATTAATATTCTTAAGACAAATATTAATATTAACTTAATATCACATTAAATTAATATTAATATTTTTAGGACAAATATTAATACTGTTTTGCTAATATTATACTTTATATTGGAATTTATAATCATTTTTCCTAATATACTTTTCCTTTTATACTCTTTCGCTAATTTACAATCAGTAAATTTATTTTCCATCCTTTTTTTCCTTAGAAATAACTCTCCTATTTTGAATGCAACTTTTGTAGTTAGTTTAATTACAGGAGAGTGGTTATTAGTTACAAGCTGGTATTTAATGAAAAAAGGAGTAGATGGAGCATTTTCACGAAGGTGATGATTTCGTCTAAATATTAGTTATGAAGAGAGACATTGGAACGTTCGATTCAGCCAACTGTCCTATTTGTGTGGTTCACGTAGCAAAGCCGTAAGCGTAAAGTCGTTTTGTCTCCAACCTTTCCGTTTTATTCACCCTACTTTATTCTCCTTTTTTTCTCTCTTTTTTTTTTGGGCCAACTACGCTCGTTTGCCGCTTGTAATTAGCCGGATAACAAGTATGTGCAGTCACTGGAGTTGCAGAAAATGTTACAGGCGTGTTGCATTGCAGTCGAGGCGACGACGAAACCTAGTGTCAGCTACAAAAAAAGTTGAAGGAAAATCCTGACGATGGCTTCACGGATTACCATAATTATAAGGATTGCAACTTGCTGATACTTTATCTCCTTAATCTTCAAAATGACTAGTTATTAATTATTAATTATTATTAATTATTATTATTATAATTATAATTATATAATAATAATAATTATAAAATAATAATAATAATTATAATAATTATTATTAATTATTAACTTGTCCTTTCCCAGTCTCGTGATTCTTTAGAATGACATTTATTCTATATTTTAATATTTTGAAAGCTAGAAATTAATATTAATTACATACGAGTTATGACTAAGAAGTATTGTCCACAGTTGTTTTACCTGAAACAGAAAATAAGTTTTGATTAGAAATAATGAAAAATAATTTTTAATGAAACATTTAATATTTTTTTTATATTCTAAGCACTTTTTTGTATTTTAGGAGAGAGGTAAAAGTAAGATTGAAGTTTTTTCTCGTTCACTCTTTTTTTGTGTTAGTTTCGATTGGGAAATTGTCTGATAGCCATCAGTAATTGAAGCCAGAATGAATTGAGCAACAGGAAATAAGAGAAGCTGATGAAATTGGATGGTTTCCTGCGTTATATTCGAGAATCTTTTTCTTTTGAGTTGCTTTTATAGTGTATAAGACGTTGGAACAAGATTGTGATAGGTCCGATGATACATAAATTTCTGAATAAGAAAACTTGGCGACTTGCTACGAGGTCGAAAGGAGAACCGGGCGCTGGATAAACTTTAATCAGCATTTTTGGAGTTCTTTATATGCACTTTGAAAATACGGTTACGGCTTATTACAAAACAACTTCTACTGAACTGCAACCATTTTTTTTTATTTTAGTTATTCTCTCTTTTTTACCTGTTTTCCTCACATTTCATTTTTTCTTTACTTTTTCCTTGCTTTTATTTATATTTATTTTGATTTCTACTTTCTTTTTATCTTTAATTGTGCATCCTGGCTCTTTATTTTGGAAACTGCAATCAAGGCACCAAGTTTATCCAGTAAATCGCCAATCACGAAGACGAAGAGATGGGGGGGTTTTTCTCTGCCTCTGGGCGCTTCTGGGACTTGAAATTTCACCATACGAGTTTGCGGATTCGTTTCAATCTCTCAACGAGTCAATGTTTGAATTCGTATTCGCATCTTTACCTTTCAAGAAACAAATAGAAATTTCTAAAGCATTGAATTAAATTTAAAAAAACTTAAATATATTTCGCAAAGTTAAAATACTTTTTAACTTTGTTATTTCCTCTTTTCGATTGAGCAAATATTGTTTTGCGTTTTTTCATGTAATTAATTGCATAAATAGTTTCTGTATAAAATAGTTTCTGTATAAAATAGTTTCTGTATAAAATAGTTTCTGTATAAAATAGTGTCTGTATATTTGAATGCATTGCTTAAAAGCTTTCTGGATTCTTAAATAATTTCTACTGACGAGGGAAACTTATCGAAACAGTTGGTTTTGAGAACCGCAAGAATTTGTGTCATTTGTAGTTCTCAGACACTTTGGAACATAGTAGTTAGTGAATTGGGTGAGGGTAGTTGATAGTGGGAAAGTAGTTGTCCTACGAGACTCTAACAACGTTCCGAATTGCTCAGGTACTATACACTCAGGGTGACCAGACGTTCTCTGAGAAGTTATGTGTAGCATTTGCCCGGAAGAACATAACTCGGGGCGAAAAGTTGGCAGAGAGCAGAGCATAGTTCAGGGTAGGATAACGAACTAACGTAATCCCCATCTCGGTCTTGAGAACCACAACGCTGTGTGCTATAAGTGTCGGGTTCAATCCTGGATTCGATTCAAACAGACCCCAAGGATGTTAAGCTAGGTTCGAGTAAGTAGCTGTAGAAATGCGTGAGAAATGGCTTTCAGAATTTCCCTTGGTCCTCATTCAACTCATGAACACTGATATTACAAAAAAATATAACTGGAGCAACATAGTTGATACAAAGAATATAGAATGTTCAATAGGTGGAAAAATTATGCATAATCTGTGCATAATGAAAATTCATTCATTTTATGCATAATGAAAATTTATTCATTTTATGCATAATGAAAATTCATTCATTTTATGTATAACTCAAAAAATTATGCATAAATTATGCATAGGGTAAGAGCACCGATTGTTGGCACCACTCTCTAATTTATTAGACAGTACGATTGTTTAGCTTGTTTTGCTTCAATTAATTTAATTCCACCATAATTTTTATGTATAATGCATATGTTAGTTATCCAGTGCAATAATCAAATATTGATCCAAAGTTAAATACATTTATTTGGGTTTTTGATATGCCAATAATTGGGCTAAGGTGCCAAGAATTGATGCTCTTACCCTATACTATAAATCTGAAGGTATTAAAATGTAGCAAACACCTTTTTTTAACTGCAAAATATTGATACCTTCAGATTTATTGTATATGGGCAAATCTCTAAAACATTTAACTTTTATAGTCCTCACATTTAGAATAAAATATTAAAGAGTTCAGAATTATCATTTGGGTAGGTTGCGAGTTATCATCCGAAGAGATTTTTCCACTGACCGTGAAAACAGAACACTAATGTATCGCTCGATATTAACCCATCAAAATCAGAGAATTTTTAACGTCATTTCGGTCAAGATGGAATTTAATATTATTAATTGAAATAATTAGGAATACTCTGTGAAAAACTATCCTCTTTCGCTCCGCTGGGAATCAAACTCAGGTCTCCACATAATTCAGTTATATGGCTTTAATTAAGGCCAAATATGAGAATTTTGTAAGCGTATTCCAAACTAATCAATTTGGATAATAATCGATTTCTTTATTCTATATTTTCGGTACCATCTCGATTCCCCCAAATTTTAATTTTCCCAAAGTTTACTTTCCCCAAAAATTGAAACAATGAGGTATGAGTTTATAAGATAGGAGAGTCCGTTATTAAAAGTCAATGTAGTCGGTAATAACGATATTAAAAAACGAATAGATATTGCTCTAAAACACTTCTTGAAATTAAAGCTAATTATATTAAGTGCAGACCACATTCCATGAAGAGAAATAACCAGTTTGACAAATTTTAAATTAATGTTATTGTTTTTCAACGAAAATTGATATTTTTAAAGAAAAATCATTACCCCTTGATGGAAAATTACAAGTTCACAAAATTTGAGGTTCTGTTACGGTTTTTAAAGGAAAATTAATATTTTTATTGGAAAGTCATTACCTCTGGATAGAAAATTACAAGTTCGTAAAATTTTAGGCTATGTTAGGCTTTTTGACGAAAATTAATGTTTTTATAGAAATATTAGTACCCTTTGATAGAAAATTAAAGTTTTTAAAATTTTAGGTTACATTAAGGTTTTTCGAGGGAAGTTAATACTTTTATAGAAACATCAGTACCTTTTTGATGGCAAATTACAAGTTTGTAAAATTTTAGGTTATGTTAGGGGTTTTAAGGGAAATTAATACTTTTATAGAAATATGTGTACCTTTTGATGGTCAATCACAAGTTTGTAAAATTTTAGGTTATGTTAGAGTTTTTCAAGGGAAATGCATACTTTTATAGAAACATCAGTACCTTCTTGATGGCAAATTACAAGTTTGTAAATTTTTAGGTTATGTTAGGGCTTTTCGAGGAAAATGAATTCTTTAGGGCCATGAATAATTTTATGTATGAAAGTAAAGAATTTATAGATAAAATTATTTTTTGAAAAATTTATTTTCCTAGAGGGAAATCAATACTTTTATATATAAAAGTATTTCTTTCGAAAAACCCTAACATAACCTAAAATTTTAAAAACTTGTAATTTGCCATCAAGAGGTATTGACATTTTTATAAAAGTATTAATTTCCCTTTATAGAAGTGTTAATTTCCCTTTCCTTACTTTTATAGAAACATTAGTACTTTTCTGATGGCAAATTACAAGTTGGTAAAATTTTAGGTTATGTCAGGATTTTTCGAGGGAAATGAATACTTTAGGGTCATGCATACCCGGTAAGAAAGCTTTCATTAAAAAGTATTGGAAAATTTCCTGCATCCAATGGTAACGCGAAAAATATTGAATTCTTTTGGATCCCCT
>JBAGKK010286482.1:3421-20368 GCA_037177015.1 Euceroptres primus | reverse complement strand
CTCGCTTCGCTCGTGCGAAAAACGTCTCGTGCGCTAAATAATCACCTCTCACACACGTATCGAAATGTACTATTTCGTTTTTTTATTTCTTGGTACTCTTTTTACTAAACTAAAGAAACACATACATATTTTTAAGTTTCAAAACAAAATTTTCTTTCTATTTTTTACGTATATTACATCAGTAATCATCGGATTTTTATTTGAAACTTAAAAATGTGTACGTGTTTCTTTAGTTTATTAAAAAGAGCATCAAGAAATAAAAAAATGAGAAAATTTTTTTTCCAATTTTAGGTACAAATTAACAAAAGAAAAATTTTTTTCTTAATTTTTTTCCATCGAAGGTTATTCACTTCCATAACCTTCACACAAAAAAATTGAAAATTTTTTTTCCATACACAAAAAATTTTAAAAATTAAAAATTTGAAAATTTTCAATCGATTTGCCCAATGGTGAGAAATTTAAAACTTTTTTAAAAAATTTGTACGTGTTTCTTTAGTTTATTAAAAAGAGCATCAAAAAATAAAAAAATGAGAAAAATTTTTTTTCCAACTTTAGGTACAAATTAACAAAAGAAAAAATTTTTTTCTTACTTTTTTCCATCTATTTATTCACTTCCATAACCTTAACACAAAAAAATTGAAATATTTTTCTTCCATACAAAAAATTTTAAAAATTCAAAATTTGAAAATTTTCAATCGACTTGCCCAATGGTGAGAAATTTAAAACTTTTTTTTAGAATTTGTTCGTAATGCCACAAAGAAACTTTAAAGTGATATTACCAATGAATCTAATCATTTTGAGTTTTTTCGGCCCACCCTAACCTGCATGAGTTGCTGTAAAATATTCTCATTTTTCAGGTCTTCAAATAATTGAACTTTTTGAAGCCGCCGCCAATAGGCCTATATATTTTTTTGAAGGTACATGTCTTAGCCTTAAAACCTAGCAAAGATTTTTAAAAAATTTATTTGTTACAAAATTATGAATCTTTGAACAAATTCCGATTTTTTTGCTTATTTTTCCGCAAATTTCAATTTTTATTTAAAAAAGTTTGAGCCATTTGGCACTAGCAATAATTGGACCGTAGACACTTCAAGAAGTAATCCTGAATTTTACCCAATTTTTTGAAAGTCTGGAACACGTTCAAAAACTAACAGGACTTAAAAGACCCTGTCTGTAAACGGAAGGTGGGAAAAAGAAGTCTGTAAACGGAGGGTTAAATAGGAGGAAAAGAAACTTAAATAGGAGGAAATAGTACATTATTCGCCAAAATTTGCGTTTGGACATGGCAAATACAGTGCTTTTCGTCATGAGATCGAGAAAAAGCCAAATGAAAATGCCGAAAAGAAATTTAAATAGGGGGAAAAGAAACTTAAATAGAGGGAAAAGAAACTTAAATAGAGGGAAAAGAAACTTAAATAGGAGGAAAAGAAACTTAAATAGGATAGAATATTTAATTCTACTTAAAAAGCTGTAAAACTTACATAAATAATCATTTACAGCCCTTTCGCAAAGCTCAATAACCGCGGCTTTTTGCTCGGGTGTAGTAGCAAGTTTAATCTCATCCTGCATCCAGGAACGCCACAATTCGGGACTAAGAGGATAATGTTTGCTCATATTTTCCCTGGCAGCTCGTAGCCGTTCCAATTCACCCATTCTTGCCAGTTTATTGATAAGAGCAACGTGACTGGCATAATCGTAGGGGTTTTGAGCGAGAGCTGCCTCCAGAGTGTTAACCTCAGCCTCATCAGCATCTTCATCATCGTCATCCAGATCATCTTTGTCATCCTTAGCATCATTATCATCACTATCCTTGGCTTCGCTATCATCGTCGTCGCTCAGCTCTTGTTCATCCTCGATCATCCGGGTTTCATCTTCTACTTCGTCGCCACTTTTATCGACTTCTTCCTCTTGCTCATTATTTTTGCTTTCTTCCTCGTCTCCGGGACTGGCAACATCCATTTCTTCCATTTTTGCACAATTATTTAACTAGTTTCACCGATTTCCAGCGGTAAAAAGGCGGTTAATAACAAAACGTGCGAATTCACCTCTGTCAAGATTTGAAGGTTATGTTTGTTGTGTTTTTGAATAATCAGACGGCCAATCAGAAGGCTTCGCGGAAATGGGCGGGAAATTTATAATTTTTAAAATTAATTTGTGGTTTGATTCGGATATTTGTGGATTCTTGTATATTTTGAAGGATAGGGTGATTTTATGGTACGATATTTATTTCGTTAGACATTTGAAGAAATGTAAAAAGGTATTTTTTAAATTTTTTAATAATTAAAATAAATATAAAATATTTAACAATTGATAAAGATTAATAAAAGATAATCACAATTTTTTAGTAGTTAATTTTAAATAAAGTAGATAATTTATTAGATAGATATTATTTTATTGGGTTTAGGTTTGTATTTTAGACCTTATAAAAATTAAAGATGGCCAAGACCAAAAAACATTTTTATTTGATTGTGATGGAAAATGAAGAAATTTAATATTTGAATCTTTATTAAATTATTTGTACCGCAGAACCTGATCCAAAGAGGCGTTATAAAAATGACAGAAAATTTATCAAATGCTCGAAACATTTTCCAAAGTCCTTTTATGGGAAATTTGGAAAATTTGAAAAGTCTAAGTTTGGAGAAAAATCGAAACTCCAGGTATGTAATATATTGTTATATTTTACATTATAATTGATTAAATATAATTTAAATTACTAATCTGATTTACATAATTTAATTAATTTAAAATAAAAGTAAATTAAATTAAAAATTATTTTATTAATTTAATAATTAAATAAAGAAGGAATTCAAATTTAATTTAAACATTTAATATAATTTAAATAAAAAATTGAGGTGTGTAATGCAAATTATTTTTCCAGCACTATCAAAAATATTGTCCCCATGATTTTAAACATAAATTTTCATCATTCAAATTCGATTTTCCAAGTTTCTGGTGAGAAGGGCTTTTTTTATTGGATGTGCCAGTGTAAGAGACGCAATTAAAATCAATTTTTAGAGACTTGATTGTTCTTGTAAAGAATTCAGTAAAATATTTTTCGGTAAAACAATCGATTTGGAGATAAAAAAAACGAATCTCCAAAAGGAAACAAAATTCAAAAAATCCAATAAAATCCAGAGGATTCTGGATCTAGAAAAAATTGTTGGAGAATGGACGATTTTTTATGACAACTGGTGAAACTGTTT
Organism: Euceroptres primus; assembly: GCA_037177015.1. Classification (NCBI taxonomy): domain Eukaryota; kingdom Metazoa; phylum Arthropoda; class Insecta; order Hymenoptera; family Figitidae; genus Euceroptres; species Euceroptres primus. Next base: position 17,165 of record JBAGKK010286482.1, on the reverse strand, counting down.
CTCAGGTATTGAAAATTTGAATATATTTTCTTAATTTGAATATATTTATTTTAGTTAAATATTAAGGTTAATAACAAATATAAATTTTCTAAAACTTTCAGCAAGACTCTGTGTAATGCAGGATCCCAAAAACTGGAAGATATCACTTCAAGGAATGGATAAAAAGATTAAGAAATTTAGATTACTCATTCATAATATTATAATATTTAAATATTTATCTATTTTTTACCATTTTTTGTAAATATGTACATATAAATTTTAATTGTAATAAAGGCATAACTTAAAAAGCATCCACATATTTAAAAAAAATATTTTTCTATATTTTTTTGCCATTTTAAAATAATAATAAACATGCTGTTTAAATTTGTAATTAATTATAAAGAAATTTTAATATAAGGCTTCTATAAATTTTGCACCTGAAGCAAAATTTTTTCAGTTAATGTCTAATAAAATTGACCCAATTCCCCAATTAATTAAAATACTCCTGTCAAAGAACTTTTACATAAAATTAATTTTTCAAGTCTGCAACAACTTAATTAAGATTACAATTTTACCTGTAAAATTTTTTCAAAATACAAATATCTAAGTAAAATTTAAAGAAACTTGAATTTCAGGAAATAAATTAAATCCCATTAGAGAAAATTTATTTGGGTCATATTTTAGCTCTAATCTCTATTGATGTCTTAAATGAAATGTAATCAATTCGAGTAATTAGCATGAACAAAATCTCGAAAGGCCGAATCTAAACGATTCAAAAGCGTATCTTCTTCCTAAAATTAATTACCTAATGGTTCGTTTCATACCATATAATTCCTGATTAATAACCCGAGAGTATAAATCATCTACTAGAAATACTAAAGTTTGTGTAACCAGTTAATAACTCCGAGTTGAGAATTTACAGAGCAATATGTTTAATTAATTTAAATCTGAAAAAATTGGTCCAAATGAATGGAATCCTTGAGAACCTGGAAAATACGAGACTAGATTAATTTAATTTTAAAATTTGGCAATACTACTGCAATATTGATCCAGTGTGAAAATTTTGATCCAGTTTTAAAATTTGGATCCGGTTTTAAAACAAAAATTTGAGTTTGAAATTCAAAACCTTCGTTCATTCCTGGAAATCTACTTCTGAAAAATTATCTAATTTTTGAAATACTTATCCAGTTTCTAAATCTTGACCCATTCCAAAAATCTGATCCTCTTTCGAAATTTTGGTACACTTCCTGAATCCTGCTTTCATTCCAGACTTCACTTGTAAACTGATCCACACAGAACCTTCCAGCTTTGAATCACGACTCCAATTCTAAAACTTTACCCAAGTTGTTTCTCAGTATGGCTTATCACACATCACTCGCTCATAAATGTCACCTGATAATTGTATCACACCAAAATTTAATTAAAACTTTCTCTTCAAGCGAAATATATTTACGATCACGAAAAACGTGTCAATAAAACCTTGGGTATCGCTATTGAACGTGAGTTGGTTCCAAGAGAGTGGAATGCTAGTATAACAAGTGGAATCATACGGATTGATTTGAGCAATCAGCTCAGCCGTCGGAATGTTTCGCCCAGGGAAACTGATCCACAGCTGTCCGTCATTAATTCTCTTTCTGATCATCGGATTGGTTGCTTCTGCACCGTCTTTATCCCAGAGGTAATCCAACTATAAAAGAAACAGATTTTAGAACAGTCATCTTAAAACTGATTCTATATAGATTTAATATTTTTAAATAATTCTCTGATTCCAGGGAGTCGAAAAAGGCTCTGAATACGATTGGTCGTTTTCTCCGAAGCAAAACTGGTGCAGAATGGCTAGCAGGACTCTCCCAGGCCAGATCTGGACCTTTGACGACTGTAGAGCTTATGGAGCGATTAATAAAATCCGCAAAACCTGATGGAAAGGTCTTCAAATCAGCAAAGATCTTGAGGAAGGCTCTTCAAAACCAGAAGAAGAAAGCAGACAATTCAGATGCACCAGATGTTTGGGATGATCTCATCAAGGACATAGAGAACCAGGATGACATCATCTGTTTATATAGAAAGGATTCTGACTCCTCGATGAGAAAAGCTGACGACTGGAAGAAGTTCCTCAAAAGTATTTCCTTTGGTTACACTGTGCATCTGGCTTTGGACAAGGGACAAAAATACGTCATTTGTCTGAAGAAGATCAGTATTCCTGACTCTGAAAAGGAAAATAGTATTTCTACTTTGGAGATGACTACCAAGTTTCCCAGGGAAATGACTACATTGGAAGATGTCAAGGATAAGGAAACAACTACCGAGGCAATTCTGGAAACTACAATGGTGAATGAAAGTAGCGAGTCTGGGGAAAAATCGAAACCTGGAGTGAAGGTTGCTGAGACCAGGAAATCAAGGTTTGGACCAACTGTTGATGATATAAAGCAAGCAGAGGCTGAAGATGTAGACGATTCTGAATTTGAAACAGATTGTAGTGGAGAAGATGCTAGTGATGATGATAACAGTGAAAATAATCAAGGTGATGACGAGAGAAAAGTGGATGAGAATAGAAATCTGGACCTGGTAATGAAAACGGCTGCGAAACAAGAACAACCGTGCAGTCGACAAATTATTGTCATGATGCCAAATCCTTATGGAACACCTGGAAGTCCCAACAACTGGATGTATTATACGACTCAGTTACCTAAACGTTATCCTCAACTGCCACCAATGGCTAATCAAGTTCGGAAATTTATTAAACCTGTGATCCAACCCAATGTTAATCCCTGGACCAAATGGGGTTGGAGATATCCTGTTGTTAACCAGAATCCTAAGGGTTATGATCCTAAACTCTGGCATCATAAACCAGGATTTCAAGGTGGTAAATGGATACGGGATTCAAAAAATCCTACGGGGTTCAATCCTGGATTATATAAACCTCACAGACCGAATTTCCGACCAAGGCAAAATTCTCACCATCTTTCTAAACCCACACCACCTTCTGGTTACACTTTGAGAACTTTGGAGGATAAAGAAAATCCACTTGGGCAGAATTCAAATCCAAATTCGAATTTTCACATATGGAAGAAAAAACCAAGGCAGAATATAAAAAATCCTATGGAAGGTTTTGAACCAGGAGCGAATTTAAATCCTAATTTCGGAACAAAGTTTGGAATTTTGGGATTGAATCCTTTATCACCTTTTTTTCCAAACAGTCCCAATAGTTCTTTAAATAATATGAGCAAATATAATCCTTGGTCGCTCAATCAAATCCTTTGTTTGCTGGGTCCTAATAAAAATTCAGTTTGGAATCCTCGATCGCAAAGATGTCAACCAAATCCGTTTTGGAAACTACCTTGGATAACAAATCCAGGAATTCAAGGCACATTCAATAGGGGAAATTTAGGGCAGTTCAGAAAACCCGTTCAGTGGACTTGGAATCCTTATGAACAGTTGCTAAAAATTCAGCAGATTCCCAATAATAATTCCAATAATAATCAGCAAATCTTTCCTGGTAATCAACAAAGGCTACCGAATTATCAGCTACTCTTGCCTGAAAATCAGCAAAAGCTTTTGAACAAATTGCAAATACTTCCTGGCAATCAACAGATGTTTCCTGGCAATCAACAGACGTTTCCTGGCAATCAACAGATAGTTCCTGACAATCAACAGATGTTTCCTGGCAATCAACAGATGTTTCCTGGCAATCAACAGACGTTTCCTGGCAATCAACAGATAGTTCCTGACAATCAACAGATGTTTCCTGGCAATCAACAGATGTTTCCTGGTAATCAACAAATGTTTCCTGGTAATCAACAGATGTTTCCTGGCAATCAACAGATGCTTCCTGGTAATGAACAGACGTTTCCTGGCAATCAACAGATAGTTCCTGGCAATCAACAGATGTTTCCTGGTAATCAACAGATGTTTCCTGACAATCAAATAATATATCCTGGCAATCAACAAAAACTTCCCTACAATCCACTCATCTTTCCCAACAATCAACAAAAAATTCCCAATATTCAGCAAATATTTCCAAATTTAGGACCTTCATTGGCGAATTCTGGTCCATTCAAATGTCCTTCTCTTTGCGATAAGCCGATTGAATTAAGAATCAGTATTGAAGGCAACGTCGATAAGCCAGTCAAGATTGGAGTTTTATCTCAACCTGGAACTTGGGTAAATATTTTGAATAATAAAGAAAAATCGAGAAGAATGCTGGAGGCGAATGAACAAAGTGACGAAGATGAAAGTGAAGAGGAAGGAAGCAAAGAAAATGAGGAAGATAGTGAAGCAGTCACTGAAAACTTTGATGACGAATTAATTGAGAATCAAGATAAGAAAGATGATAAAAAGGATGAGAAAAACTTGGAGTCGAATGTCGTGGTGAAACAGAATGATGAAACCAAGGAAGAGAAGGAAAAGGTAGAAGAAAAAGAAAATAAAGGAGAAAAGGAAAAGAAAGAAGAAAAGGAAAAGAAAGAAGAAAAGGAAAAAGAAGCACAGGCACGAATTCTTTCGGAAGCGGTAACTCCAGCTCCGGAAATCAAATCAACTGACATCACAACCGAAGTCACTGCGCCTGAAACATAATTTTTGTTACAAATCTGAAAAATTGGCATTTAAAATCAAGATCAATATCATCTTGACTTGTAAATGACTGTCTATTAGACAGCAATCGGATGCATAAATAAACGATCGTTTGAGTTGAAAAATCTGTTCCTTGAACTTGAATTTCGTCTCCTCATTGCGATTGACAGCACGTTGAAAAATAAAGATTTACGGCTGTTGATTGTAATCAATCTCGTTCTCGCTCTACAAAGTCAATTAAATTTTATATTCTTGTTATAGCGTCATCCTAATTGAATTGTAGAACGCTTCCTACTTGCTCAAGAAACAAATAAAAGAGTTTTCTTAAGAATTATCACAACTTTTACAAATAGTAATAAAAAAAGGATCATTTACAAGAAAGAGAGGATGAGGTTGGTTGGTTAGAAAATAACCCTTGGCTTACCATAAAATTATGTATCTTTATTGTCCCACAGATGAAAGGTAAGCAAAACTTTTCATTCTCGAGAACAACTCACCGAGTCGGTATTTGGAAAATTTAAATTAATTTTACGAGAGCCTTTCTTCATGGTTTGAGCTCCTCGAGTTTGAAACACTGACGCGCGACCGCCCCCATCACAATTTCTGCAGTGAAGACATCTGAAATTAAATTACAAAATTAGTTATGGTAGGCAACAAGCGCCTACAAGAAAGGGTTTCGCAGCTTCAATGGTACTATGCCAATTTTTGGTCTTATGTAAGTTTTTGATCCTATGTCAATTTTGGGCCCTATGCGAGTTTTGGATCCTATGTCCATATTCGGCACTATGCCAGTCTTGGGGTCTATGTCCATATTCGGCCCAATGCCAATTTTGGGCCTTATGTAAATTTTGGGTCCTATGTCAATTTTTGTTACTCTGTCAATTTTGGGCCCTATGCAATTTCTGGGTAATATGTAAATTTTTGATACTATGCCAACTTTGTGCTCTATGTCAATTTTGGGCCTACCGCGAGTTTTTGAACCTACAGCCATATTGGGTACTATGCCAAGTTTGGGCCCTATGTCAGTTTTGGGCCCTATATCAATTTTGGGTTCTATGCCAATTTTGGGTCGTATACCAATTTTTGGTCCTATGTCAGTTTTGGGTCCCATGCCAATTTTAGGCACTATGTCAATTTTTGGTCCTATATCAATTTTGGGCCCCACGCGAGTTTTTGACCCTATAGCCATATTGGGTACGATGCCAAGTTTGGGTGCTACGTCAGTTTTGGGCCCTATCTCAATTTTGGGTTCTATGCCAATTTTGATCCGTATGCCAATTTTGGTCCTACGTCAGTTTTGAGCTCTATGCCAGTTTTGGATCCTATGTCCATATTGGGCATTATGTCAGTTTTGTGGTTTATATCCGTATTGAATCCAATGTCAATTTTGGGTACTATGTGAATTTTGGGTAGTAGGTCAATTTTGGGTCCTATGTCAATTTTTTGGACTATGTCAGTTTTGGGTTCTACGCCAATTTTTGGTCCTATGTCAGTTTTGGGACCGATATCAATTTTGGGCCCTATGCCAGTTTTGGATCCTATGTCCATATTGAGTCCAATGCCAATTTTGGGCCCTATACCAATTTTGGGTACTATGTCAATTTTGGGCCCTTTGTCAAGCTTTGAACTATACCAATTTTGGGCCCTATGCTATTTTTGGATCCTATGTCCATATTGGGCATTATGCCAGTTTTGGGATCTATGTCCATATTGAGTCCAATGCCAATTTTGGGTCCTATGTCAATTTTTGGACTCTGTCAATTTTGGGCCCTACGTCAATTTTTGGTCCTATGTCAATTTTGGGCATTGTCAGTTTTGGGGTCTATGTCTATATTGTGTCTAATGTCAATTCTGAGTCCTATGCCAATTTTTGGTCCTATGCCAGTTTTGGGATCTATGTCCATATTGAGTCCAATGTCAATTTTGGATCCTATGTTCATATTGGGCATTATGTCAGTTTATTATGCCAATTTTGGGTCCTATGTCATTTTTTGGAATATGTCAATTTTGGGCCTTATGTCAGTTTTGGAATTTATGTCCATATTGTGCCCTATGTCAGTTTTTGGGCATATGTCCATATTGGGTACTATTCAAATTTTGGGTCCTGTGCCAGTTTTGGGCCCTATGTCAATTTTGAACCCTATGTCAATTTTCCCCTACATCAATTTTGGGCCCTATGTTAGCTTTGGTCCATATGCCAGTTTTGGGCCTTATGTAAATTTTGGGTCCGATGCCAGTTGGGGCCCTATGACCATATTGGGTACTGTGTCAATTTTGGGACCTATGCCAGTTTTGGGCCCAATGGCCATATTGGGTCGTGCAACGGACAGACGAACGGACAACGGACCAATACTTATAAGGCTACGAAACCCTAGAAATAAATTAAAATAAAAAACAGAAAATTAAATTCTCTGTTAACGGCAACAATTTCCAGGAATTGGGGGATTCTTACTTATATTTGCTCGCATGACATCAGCGAGAAGATGAAGGTCATTTTCATGTGTGATGATAATGTAGTTCAATTCGCTGCTATTCATCTCCTGAATCGCAGCAAGGGATTTTCTCGTCTTGTCCATCGTGCCTCCTGCACTTTCAATGATCTCCGCAATTGACGAAGGGGCAGGAATTACGCTTGGCGTAACGTAGAAAGTCTTTCCCTGATGGTAGAAAAATTTAGCATGAAATTGGCACAATTGTACAATATTTGTAATGGTTTCAAGAAAATAATGCTTTTAAATGTACCTTAAGTACAGTTCCTCTATTGGGACTGGTAATAGCCTTCTGGATATTGCAACCAAAGTTTTTCTCGAACTCAGAGTCTCCAAGGATGTAGGCTGTCTCATCCAGGAAGGTATTTTTGGCAGAGCAGTCGAGTAGCCACTGAATAGTGACAATATATTTACAACGGGAGAGACAGCATAAAAGCTTCACGGTACGAACCGGCGCGGGCATCACAAGATGCGTTGCGTCTCTCCAACTTGCAGCCATCGCGCCTCCTAACTCTCGAATTCTCTGCAAAATAAAAAAGAAATAAAATAAAATAATAAAATAAAAATAATAGAAATAAAATAAGAAAAGAAATAAAATAGAGTAAAAAATCAGAGTTAAATTGTTGTCTTGGATAGAAGTCTACTATAATTAGAATTAAACATATTCAAACCTTGGCATGTTTCCTGGGATCGATTCCAGAGAAGAGAATCCTAGGCTGCTTGTCGGGAGGCGGAGGATCCGGATTGCTGACTACAATTGGTTCATCAAGGCCGAGCAAATGAGGATCCTTAATCGCTAATGGCACATCGAGTCTAGGCTTCTTGTACTTCCTCATTGCGTTTGGTCCTTGTCCAACTTGTTTCACTTTGTCGTAGGACTCCTGCGTTATGTTTATTGGCATCTTCCAGGCAGCTGGAAACATAATTTTAAGAGGATAATTAAATTCCCTCATTCCTAAAAAAACTTCCCACATAACACGCAGTATTCCATTCATATTCCAGGAATTTTCCATTGAGACAACCGGAATATTCCCAAGGAACATTACAGCAATGTTCCAGGAATAACATAATGTCCGACCACTGCAATATTGCAATGTAATGTTTAGGAAATATTCTTTCGAAATATTGTAAAAGTAGTCGCCCTGAAACTTGAAATATCATTAAGAAATATTGATAGAATATTATTTAGAATGTGTCTGAAATATTTCAATGGAATATTTCCGGAACATTGCAATGGAATTAAATGAAAATTTTTAAAAATACACTGTTCCCCCGATTTAAGTCAGGTTTCGGGGATGGCCTGCAATGGTCTTGGATTTAAAACGGGAGTCTCTAAACGTAAACAAGTCAGGGCCGTATGAACTATTTCTCTTTCATTTTTGTCACAAATGAAAAATATTTTTTAAATATAAGTTTAATTTAACGTTTACTTTAATTTTAAGTTTTATTTAGTTATTAATTATTAATTATTTTATGTAACGCATAACCAAAACACTGAAAACTAACTGAAGCGAACTGACGAAATTATCTGCTTAGGATATTGCCCGCTTTGTTGATACGGTACTTGCGAAACTCCGCTGAGCTCCGAGCTAAGCTCTCTTGTCCCCTTGGACCCCTCACCATCGGCAAAAAAATCCTGGAAGGACTTATATTAAGGGAACATATATCGCGAGAGCAGTGTATTCCGAATTGCTCTGTCTGGAATATTTTGATCAGTACGCTTTTTTGCTCGTATGAGATTGAAACATTAAAATCGATCAAGTCTTATTTGCTTTATTTTATTTACCTACACAATATACACACAATATTATATTATTATAAACTATTATTACTAATTATAATCATAAGCACGAAGGCACCTATACACAAAATTACTACAAAACCACTTTACATTCTTACAAAATTGTCAATTTCCAGAAAAAAATAAGATTTTAACAATTTATTGCACAGTGGCGTAGAAAGGCAGATTAAATTTAAACACAAAAATTTTGAAAATTTTCCGAATCACTCCTAAATTGACCACCTTCTGATGACAAAGATTGAGAATTCCTAAAAACTCAGGAAATTATCCCTTCATTTAAAAGAAATCCTATGATGTATATGAAATCAATTTCATTATTTTGCAGCTTCAGGACTTTCCCAATTTTGAAAGCATTTCTGTAAAAAGGTAATGATTTAATTTTATTTTGGAAATATTACCAGATGTTATATGGTCTAAGAAAACCCGAGAGGCATGTACATTAGGGTGGGTCGACGAAACAAAATTTTTGAAATCGGAAATAGAACCATGTGGAAAAGTAGCGTATTAGGATCCTGAAAAAGTATAATTAATTTGGATTCAATCGATAAACGCCTTGGTTTTGCGCGTTAACAAAATATATCAAAATTCTTATTTTCGTAATTTTGATATTTTCGTGGGTGTCAATTTTTTTTTTACATTTCTGGAGGCTTTAAACGACTTCCCAAATTTTTACAGATTTTTATTTGCAGACCCATAAGAGATTATTAATATTTAGTAGATCCCTGTTTTCAAAAAATAAGTTATAGAGAGAAATTAGAGAGTATAGAGAGAATATAGAGAATATAGAGATAATTTTTTCAAGTATCTAGAATGTTTCTACCAGTAAAAATACGCTAGAAAAAAATTTGATTAGTCTAGGAAATCAAAAACTGAGTTGATTTTTTTAAAATTATTCTTTTTCAACTGACTTTAAATATTATTTTTACAACCGAGAGTGTTTAAGTGATAAAAATATTCTTAAAAAAAAACACAAGAATGACTTCTTGGAAAATAAGCTGCCTCTTTGTTTTAGATAATTAATTTTTTAAAACGCAAAATTGATTTTTTCTTGAAAGTTCCGGCTGTATTTCGAATTTCCGATTAATTCACTGAGTTTAATTTTTAGTTAAAATTTATCAAGGATTTTTATCTTTGACTAAAGAAAGGGGTAATTATTATTTTTGAAAAATCCCAAAATCTATTTTTTTTTTAAATTCCCGGCTGTATTTCAAATTCCCGATTAATTCCCTGAGTTTAATTTCTAGTTAAAATTTATCAAGGATTTTTATCTTTGACTAAAAATAGAGATAATTAATTTTTGATAACAAGAAATCTATTTTTTCTTGAAATTCCCGACTGTATTTCAAATTCCCGATTAATTCCTTGAGTTTAATTTTTAGTTAAAATTTATCAAAGATTTTTATCTTTGCCTAAAGAAAGGGATAATAATTAATTTAAAAAATTCAGAAATCTATTTTTATTTAAATTCCCGGTTGAATTCCAAATTCCCGATTAATTCCCTGTACAATTTTCAAATCTTAAGAGTTTTCTCAATTTCGGAACATTTATCATAGTTTCCAGTGATTTCAATTGTAGATTTTAAAACCATTTTAGAAGATTTCAGAAGGTTTTAAAAAACTTCAACAAATTTTAGGACATTTCAAAAGCTTTCAAAGGGATTCACAAAATTTAAAAGAATTTCCAAAAATTTCAGAGCCTAGGCTTACTTCCAAGGATTGAAAAACTCGAACGATTTCAGAAGTTTTTAAAGAATTTACAAATTTTTAAAGCAATTTTAAAAGTAAGCAAAGTATGAAACGTTTTAATTTATTATGTAGCTTTTTTTTAGTAACAAATGTTTAATTTTTAGTTAAAATTTATCAAGGATTTTTATCTTTGACTAAAGAATAATTAATTTTTTAAAACACGAAATATATTTTTTCTTGAAATTCACGGTTATATTTCGAATTCCCGATTAATTCCTTGTGCAATTTTCAAACCTTAAGAGTTTTCTCAATTTCAGAATGTTTATCGTAATTTCCAGTGATTTCAATTGTAGATTTTAAAACCATTTTAGGAGATTCCAGAAAGTTTTAACAAACTTCAGAAAATTTTAGAATATTTCAAAAGATTTCAAAGTGATTCAAAAAATTTAAAACAATTTCCAAAAATTTCAGAGCTTAGGCTTAGAATACTTCCAAGGATTGAAAAACTCGAACGATTTCAGAAGTTTTCAAAGGATTTACAAATTTTTAAACAATTTTAAAAGTAAGCGAAACATGAAACTTTTTAAATTATTATGTAGCTTTTTTTAGTAATAAATGTTTAATTTTTAGTTAAAATTTCAAAAAATAATTTTGAAACTTACAGAAATGTAGAGAAAATTTTTTCAGGTATCTGGAACGTTTCTACTGGTAAAAATAAGCTAGAAAAAAATTTGATTCTAGGAAATCATAAGTGTAAATATAGTGAATTTTTTAAAAACTGAGTTTTTGACTTTTTAAATTATTCTTTTTCAACTGGCTTTAAATATTATTTTCAAAATCTGAGGGTGTTTTAGTGATAAAAATATTCTAAGAAAAAAACAAAAATGACTTCTTGGAAAACATGCTACCTCTTTCTTTTTGATTCCATGAACTTATCAATTTTTTTCTAGAGTATTTTTATCCCCAAATTAAAAATTTAAAAAAAACACAAAAACGATTTTATAAATTATCAATTTTTTTTTTTGAGTACTTTTATCACTAGAACACTCTCAGATGTTGAAAATAATATTTAAAGTCAATTGAAAAAGAATAATTTAAAAAAGTCAAAAACTCAGTGTTTAAAAAATTCAATATATTTACACTTATGATTTCCTAGCCTAATCAAAAATTTTTTAGCGTATTTTTACCAGTAGCAACGTTCTAGAAATCTGAAAAGATTTGCTCTACATTTCTGTAGGTGTTAAAATTTTTTTTGGAAAACAGGGGTCTACTAAATTAATCTCTGATGGGGCTGCAAAAAAATCTGTAAAAATTTGGAAAGTCGTTTAAGGCCTCCCAAAATGTACAAAAAATTGACACCCACGAAAATATCAAAATTACGAAAATAAGAATTTTTTCAAATATATTTTGTTAACGCGCAAAACCAAGGCGTTTATCGATCGAATCCAAATTAATTATACATTTTTAGGGTCCTAATACGCTACTTTTTCATATGGTTAAATTTCCGATTTTCAAAATTTTGTTTTTTCGACCCACCCTAATGTATATGAGAAAAACATTGAATTATCTTTTTTAAAAATTGCAATAAAATTTGACAGTAGTATTGTCGAAAATTACTTTTCAAAGTTATTGCAATTTAAAAAATTACCTATTGCTTATTTATACCTTTCCAATCAAAAATAGTCCTAGAGACAGCAGAAATACAATCTTCTTTCATTGAGGACATTTAATGTCGAATTTGAAAAGCTCATATTTTCGAATCATCCAAACTTGACTGTAAAAAATTACTATTCAGTTTAATTTGGAAAACATTATCATGAGGAGTAGAGTTTTATCCTCTATCCTGTGATTAATTAATATAAAGAATAATATTCTGTATAACGACTCAAGAAAAACTGTATGTAGTTATAAATACCAAACGAAATTATGAACCTTTTTTTTTAAATTGCAAAATTGTAACATGCCAGAACTCTTAATTTATCCAATGTCTATTTCCTATACTGCTTATGAAACTTTTTCCTATATATCTTGGAAAATTGATACAAAATAGATATGTCCATTCTATTTTCCCTTTAATTCCATAATTCCGTAAGATAACATCAATTTTTTTAGAAATAAAAACTTTAAAATGTTCTAATAGCCATTCTTCATCCATTTTCTGTCCTAATAAAATTAACCTTTATCTTTCCTACCAAACTAATATTTTTTTCTAAAGTATGTAAAGACATTATCGGATTAAGTTGTTTTATTTTGTAACTGAAAAAATTAATAGAAATGGTGAGATAAAAGAAAAAAGGTTAATGTAGAATAGACACTAGGGTGCGTCGAAAATAAATACTTCTAAAATTTTAAATCGTTACAACGTGAAAAAGTAGCGTATTGGGTTCCTGAAAAAGTATAATTAATTTGGAATCGATCAACATGCAGCTTGGTTACCCGAGCTCGAAAAAAAGGTTTAAAAAATTTCTTGTTTGCAGAGTTTTTAAATTTTCTGCAGTTTCAATTTTTTTTTACATACGTGGTGGTCAGAAAAGTCTTCTTAATTTTTTGCGGATTTCAATCATTCATTTTTCTGAGAGATAATTCCTATTTAATTTATCCCCGTTTTCGGAAAAATATGTTAACACGTTCGTAAATAGAAGAATTTTTTGGGGTACTTGAAAACTTTCCAGTGACAAAAATGCATTAGGCAAAAATCTCCAAGACCCAGGAATCGAAATTGGAAAAACAGCGAATTTTAAAAATTTTGATTTTGATATTTAGTGAAATTATCTTTATAACTTGTGGTTTAAACATTTTTCTGAGCATGTGTGGACTTTTTAAACATAGAAATACATTAGAAAAAAATCCACAAGACGCAGGAGTCAAAATTAAAATTACAGTAATTTTTCAAAATTTGGAATTTGGTATTTAATAGAATTATTTTCTATGCTTGTGATTTTTAAATTTTTTCAAGCATGTGTGTAATTTTTAAGCATAGAAATACGTCAGAAAAAAAATCCACAAGACCCAGGAGTCGAAATTAGAATTACAGTTATTGTGCAAAATTTTGAATTTGGTATTTAATAGAATTATTTTCTACGCTTGTGATTTTAAAATTTCTTCGAGCATGTGTGGAATTTTTAAGCATAGAAATACGTTAGAAAAAAAATCCACAAGACCCAGGAGTCGAAATTAGAATTACAGTTATTGTGCAAAATTTTGAATTTGGTATTTAA
>JBAGKK010286377.1:0-20368 GCA_037177015.1 Euceroptres primus | reverse complement strand
TATAATGTGTGTATGTATATATATATATATTTATTTATTTATTATACATGTATTTGACTTGGAACAAAGAAACCCACCGGATGACCGAAAATGAGTTTACGAGAAAAAGCGGATCAAAGGGAAAGCAAGGCGAAGGAAGACAAAGAGGCCCTCGTACAACTTTTAGTTCCAGAAAATTCAATTTTGATTGTGGAGCAATGGGGATTTTCTTATTCGATAGGGGAAATCTTCATTATTCAGAATCAATAAAAACCTGAAAATCGATTTTTCGGTCATCCGGTGGGTTTCCTCGTTCCACGTCATATATATATATCCGGATATAAATAAATTTATAAATCTATTTTGGGTTCTATGTTTATCAGCATCTCATTAAAACAATCTCTTCACAAACACGAATACATTTCACATTTTATTTATCAGTGTGGGACTTTTTGTAAAAAATATTTTACTAACGAAAAATAATGTTATATTTCTAGGGTATAAACCGAGAAGATCTCGAGGCCTAGGTCGTCACTTCTGTCAGAATTGTGGAAGGCGTTACTACGATGCCAAAAATCTTCGACGACACTTATTGCACGAGTGTGGTAAAAAACCGTTTCGACAGTGCTGTTATTGTCCTTATAAATCTACTTACAAATTTTATTTGGATAAACATATAGAGAAACATCGCTCTGGTGCCATTCCTGGCTTTCAACGTTTTAGAAATAATTAAAAACTTTGCTATCTAGAACCTTAGACTTGTAGAATTTTATAACACTTTCTACAATATTAAAGATTTTTATACTTAATTTCAAGCTCAATTTAAGATAAATAAAAAAAAACAGTACCATTCCAATTTTTACAAATAAAATTTTTGTATTTCTAATTTAAACTGTTTTCTTATTTGAGGTTTAATTAATTTCTTTTTTAATTGAAAGCTTGCACTTTGTATCTCATTTTAATTTAAACTTTTTGAATTTAAAGGTTTTCAAAACCTTGGAAAAACAAGTTTTTTTTAATATCTAAAAATCATAAGAAGTTTTTTATTTACATTTCTCGTTGAGAATGATTTACTGTTTGTTTAATTTGTAAACAATAGTTCTTTTGATAGAAATAAAACATCGAAAATGTTAATGTACTTCCATATATTAAAAGCGAAAATAAATACATGCTTTCTGAACTCCTTAATCCATTAAATTTATTTTTACCATTATTGATCCTTCAATCCCACCAATTAAATTGTTCACTAAAATATCATACTTATTGTTTTCACTCAGGATTTTATATTTTGTGTAACTAAAAACAGTGCTGCTTTTCATTTTTAACTTTACGTCTTTTTTTTTCCTAAATCAAATTTAGCGAATAAAACTCATATTTTTATTTTCAGAGGAATTCCAAACTTTTAATTTCAAGAAAGATCACAGGGGCCAAAAATCGAAACAGAGAAAATCTCGTCATGAAAAAATGAAACAAACTGCAACTGGGAAATGTGATGAATTTGGTTGTACTACTTGTGGAAGAACATATGCTTTAGCAAATAGCTTAGTTAAACATATCCGTTATGAATGTGGTGGGGAAAAAAAGTACTCTTGCAATTTTTGCAACGCTGCATACACACAAAATGGAAGTTTACGTCGTCATTTACAAAGAAGCCATAGTATCTTTTTACCACCCAGAAAAAGATTCATATTATTACGTGGTAATGAATAATAAAGCTGGTCATATAATCAGAAAAACTGTGGCAATTTGTTATTTCAGATTATTTTAAATTAAAATTATTTTTCTTTATTTCGCCAACACAGAAGTTGAATTAATAATTTTAGATATTTAGATAAACTGATGTAATATTGTAGTGAAATAATAAGAACAATCCGGTAAAGTAGTATAAGATGTATTAATTTAAGGTTTATATTATCATGCAATGTTTATATCAATAAAAAATAAAGCACTCCATATTTTATGTTGAAGAAATTTTTTACATTTATCTTGTATCTCTAAATTCTTAAATAAATTTTGATGTATGATAGAGCTTCAATGAATCTTGTAAATTTTTCAAAGTCTTCAGAAGCTGTGTAAAATATTTAAAAAGAACTTCCGACTATTTAGAAACCAAATACTTCTTATTAACAATTAATATTTGTTTCAGGTATTGCAACTAACACATTGTCCCATCGTAAATCACGACATTCGAATTATATCAACGAAGAGGATCTTGCTCTAAATTGTCCTCGATGTGGCAGAGGATATAAGTTCAAACACAGCTTGATGACTCACTTAAGAAATGTCTGTGGGAGTAAAAAAAATTTTTCTTGCGAAATCTGTCAAAAAACCTTCACTCAGAATGTTAGTCTCCGTCGTCATCTGATGAGTAACCACAACATTTATCGACCACCAGGAGTTCGTGGCAGAAGAACTAAATACTACTGAAAAATATAAAAACTATAATGAAAGTATTTTATCATAAAATTTCGTATCGAATAAGAATTTAGATTTAACTTTTATTTCCATATATTAATTTTAAAAGAGATTCATTGCAACCTCTAAATAAGATAAATTCAAAGTTCATTGGCTCATGTAATTAATTTTAAATAAATACATATACCAAAAAATGCATACCTTATTTAGTAAATAATAAAGAATTATTTATATCACAAATAATATAATTTTTTATTTTAGTAAGAAACGAAGTACAGGAATTATTAACAGACCAATCTTTTTCTGTTTACTTTTAGGTTGTCATTTTGCTGCTTTTATCCAGCTTTGAACTGTTTAAAAACTTTATAATTTGCTTATAAAAGCCAATTTCATATAATACTATAATACTTTAGTCGTATTTTACTAGGGATCCAAACGAAACTTTCGTTCCATTTCGTGCAGGCAGTTAATCAAAATAATTTCGGTTCAGGTATCATCTAATTTTGTCCAAATCTTGAGAAAGTAAACCACAGTTAAGTAAAAAATCATTTTTTTCTATGAGTAACGAAATGGAACGAAAGTTTCGTTTGGATCCCTGTATTTTACCTTAGCAAATTTTCGCTTGAATTTATATAGTTAAACTAAAAATTTAATGTTAGTAAAGAAATATATCGTCGTATCGAAAACAAAAATCAAACGACATATCTTGTCATGACATACAAGTAACGAAGATATGATAAAGTAACTAGTCTCAAAAGCGGCATTTATAGTATTTGTACAATAACAACCGTCGCTTTACAATATCTACATCAGTCAAAACTTAAAAACCTATTCCAATTTAATAGAAGGAAACTTTTCTACCTCTTCTTTCTTGCAAGTAAACTGCTCTACCTTGGGTTCCTGTTTCATTGGATTAAGTACAAAGTTTTGTTGTTCTGCTTCCTCCTCCTCCTCCTCCTCACCTCTTCCGTACCAATGGTAAGGACTTGGGAAAAATTTATATGGTCTATTATTATTTTTTTTGAATACATATGGTTTTAGTCTCCCCAATCTTCCTGAACTCTGTGCCTCTTTGACTTTCGTTCTAAGACTCCTACCAAATAAAAACTCGTCTGGTTTAGTACCAATTAAAAGAGCCTGCACTGGTTGAGGTTTCCAGGAAATGATATTTGACCTCCGCTTTTCAGTATCAAAGTGGAAAAGTTCTGTTAGAAGCTTAGCAGTATCGTTTAAACTATTTAGCACTTTTAACTTGTCGGATTTGTCATTCTCTGATAAAAGTGAAGACATAGTAGAACCTAATGCTGTTAAAGCTGAACCAAGCATTGCCTGCGACGAGCGAATATATTCATCTTTGTCAACAGGTCTCTTGTGCAATGTAACCAGAATTTCTTGATTTATCTCTGGTGCCTTCAAGAATTTCGGCGGAGCATATTTGCTGAGCAATTCCTCTTTATCCTTTAGTGGTATTCCAGATCTGGTCCAAACGGTCCAAGTTTCTGTAATGTCAGGATGTAGGACTAAGTTGGATTGAGAATTTAAAAAATATTCATCCATTTTTGGTAATTCTTCGTTTATAAAGATAATATCTTGATCAATTTGAGTTTCATCTTCATGCCTCGTAGAATCTTCCCAGATTCTTGTTAGTTCTTCGTCAGAAATATTAATTTCTTCAACGGGCGAAGCTTGGCGTGGCAATTCTTCAATGAAACTTTCGTCCCCATTAAAATCTTCTTCCTCATTATAGGTCTCTTCGTCCTCATTAAAATGCTCTCTATCCTCATCTAGGTCCTCTTCCTGATCCAACTGTCCATCAACAAATGATACAATATCTGAAATAAAAAATGTATGAAATTAATAAATTGGTTCGAGACAAAATTGGTAGAAATTGATTTATCTTGGGTAATTCTGAGACATGTAAAATAATAAGTTTCAAGTAGATGTTAACAAATACTTTTAGAATGGTTCCCGAATCAAGGCATATACTTTTTACTACTTTTAAATTTCATTTCTAGAGGAAATTAATTATCTAAAGTATAATCTGAAAAGCAAATAAGAAACTGCAGAAAAAACTCTGCAGTTAATAAAACCCTACAGATGTTATCATTTGGATGCTTGAAATTAATATAAGAAGTTACTGTATTGGCTTTTCTGGTGTTCTTTTTACCACGTTGAAATTAACAATCGGGAATTTTACCTGCATAAAAAATATTTAAACATTAAAAATAATCTTGTGCCATGAATTTGGACCAATGAACGTGTATTCTTCAACGCATGCTCTTAAATGGATCACATGTTGTTTTTATCCTGAAAGTTATTTAATAACAATTAATTTACACTTAGAGCAAGAAATTTATTATTTCTTTTTAAGTCTTTTATACCATTATTTAAATTTAAAATCATTTTGTAAGCAAACTTTAAATAAATTATATTTTATTTTAAAACCGGAAATGAAAATGTGGATTAGGTTGGCAGTGTTGGCAACACTGGTTGTTTCCTCTAAAAAAATGGAAGATGAAGCCGATAAAGCTGATAGAGAGAGGTTAGGATCAAAGAAGTGATTAAGTTTTATCCGGAATATCAACATTAAAATATTATAATCTCAGTAACGTAAGTATTAATCAGACGCGGAATAACCTATAAAATGTGCCTCGTAGAAATTTGAAGGGAAAAGAAAAAAGGGTAAGATTCAGACGCAACTAACCTGTTACACCACTAGCATCCAGCGTCCAGCGTTTTCGTTTACCTGAATTTTCCATTTTCCACCGATTTTGTCCGATTTAAAAAGGAAAATTAAAGATCACTATTTTTCGAAGGGCTTATCATCGTTTGTAGCATATAGATTAAGAATATTTGGTATAATGTCTGTTAAGAAACAAAAGTGCAAAATAATCACTTCTTGTTTACATTATGCGCAGCAGATACCAGCAGATACTAGAGATTTCAACCTAACCTTCATTTTGATTTTGGAGAGTTACGTCACGTGAGTCACGTGACTACGTAGATTACTTGATTAGTTTCTCACATGGCGGCTATATTTTGAAAAATAAATAATTATGTTTATTAATTTAACTTTTTATTGTGTTAATTGATTTACTATTTATTGGTAACATTATTTTATTAATTATTCAGCAATTTTTCAAAAACGAACTACATCAATTGCATGAATTAAACCCAGTATAAAAATTTTAAAAATAAATGTTTCTTTATCGAAATATTTTTATTTTTTAATATTCAGATATTTTAATAAACATTTATATTTCATAAACTTAAATATAACTCGAAAAACGTTTTCTAAGTAAAAATTTACTTTAATACTCTTTCTTACAGTTCTTAATTTTTTCTAGGTTCTACCCTTTAAACAAAAAAATAATAAATGTGAACCAAAAATGTTTTAAAAACTGAGAACATGTTTTATGATTTTCAAAAATATTAATAAGTATGAAAAATTGACAAATATTTGTTTAAAGTGATATTGTATCAAACTGAGAATTTCTAATTTTAAGATTTTTCATAAGTAATTTTTTCTAGTTTCTACCCTTTGAACAAAAAAATAATAAATGTACACAAAAAATGTTTGAAAAATTGAAAAATGTTTTACAATTTGAAAAAATATTAATAAATATAAAAAATTGACAAATAGTTTTTTAAAATGATATTATATAAAATTGAGAATTCCTCATTTTCAGGATTTTTCAAAATTAATTTTCAAATTACCATAATTCTTTAGATCAACATTGAAGTTTTACAATTTTACTTTAGTTTAAACTTAACTTTAATTTAATTTTAAGTGGTGGAGTGAAAAATATTTTTTAATTACGTTAAAAAATTAATTATTATTAAATATTGGGTAAAAAATGTAAGTATATTCGAATAACCACTCGTTTTTTCTTCTTTTTTTTTTCAGAATTCGACCGAAATGCTTACACCTCAGGAATAAAATCTTTCCAGAATCGATTTCTCTGCAACAGATGTGGAAGATCTTATGGAAAATCATATACACTACGTCGACACCTTCAATACGAGTGCGGCCAATTACCCCAATTTTTTTGCAATTTTTGTCACAAAAGTTTTAAACGTAAATCACACTTTCAGCAACATAGTATGAAAATCCACGGAGTGCATATTTAAAGTAATTTATGTGTAAAAATTTACCTTAAAAACATAAGTACAATATTGTAATTTGTATCTACGTCGGTCGCCGGAAACCATTTTAAATAATACGAATTAATTCAATTAAACAATTGACTTTAAAATCATTACATTGTATCTCCATGTCTCTTTTTCTTACAAATCTCAATCTTCACTCGAAAATATATATTTTGTATATAAAAGGTATTTTTATCTGCTTTAATAATATCCCTCTGAAACAGTATTATTAATTTTGCATGTATTACAATTGTTTGTTGGAAATGTAAATGAATGTCGATACCAGTAATTATTAATTTATTACAAATTTTTCATTCTGTTTCAGAAACAACCTGGATTAACAGTAGGGTCAATCACGAGTATCCTTTTCAATGTTTTAAATGTGGAAAATTATACACATGGGCTGATTCCTTAAGGAGGCATATCAGAGAAGGCTGTGGCGAAAAACCGAAGTTCATTTGCGCTACTTGTGGCAAAAGATTTAAGAGGAAAGATTATATGCTGTATCATGAAACAACAGTGCACAAATGTTTTCATGCGAAGCATTCTTAGATTTTAGAAGTACTTTCGAAAAAATTCAACAGAGTGTATTAGAAAAGTTTTTCTAATTAATAATTCTTATGTAAAAATAAAAAATCACATTGCCGAATATAGCAAGAGAAAATAAATAAAAAATGTATGCATAGAACATATATTTCTTATATTATTCTTTCTATTTTTGTATTTTTATCTTCCTTTGCAGGGCAATTAAGTTCTTTTCGATTAAAGACAATTGGTATAAAGAATTTAAGCAAACTTTTTTTAATCTTTAAATTTGTTTAATTTCAGATTATTACATTACTGTTTGGGAATGTCCTCTCTGTGGCCAACACTTTGGAAATAAGATCAAGTTGTACGAACACGTACGACTCAAATGCCATAAAACTCCAGTTTTTAAATGCTCAAGATGTGGACAGAAATTTAAATACAAACATCAGTGGCAGGAACACGTGATGCTAAAACTTTGTCACACTTAATAATCTCGATAATGATTTATGTTTAAAGATATAATTAATTATTTTTCATATTAATCAAAAAGCCCTCAAGAACTATACAATATCAGTACGCCTAATAAAAAAAATCGGATGCTACGATTCTAAGATTTCACCTTGCCTCCTTTTTCCTAAAAAAAAATATACCTCAGCTTTTTTCGCTTTCCAAAATTTTGCTGGAAGAGTCGTTTAATTCCTGGTGATTAAATGAAATATTTAAACTTTTTAAACAACATTTTTAACAGTAATATTATTTTTTATCAACAGAAATTTTCGTGGATGAAGATTGGAATGAGAGTAAACCAATAATACAGTCAACCATAAATTGGAAAATCAGCTCGGATTTCAAAAAACCAAAGATTGAAGAAAAGAATGACATTATAGCTTGCAATCGCTGTGGTAAAATGTACAAAATGAGGGGATCGATGCTACGACATCAGATGTTTTGTGGAGAAAAACCAAAACCCAACTTCCGATGTAGTAGTTGTGGAAAAGAATTCTACGAACTCGAACTTCGCAGAAAACATCAGAAAAGCAGATCTAATAACTGCGAGTATGAAGAAGATTTCTCTCGCACAAGAAGAGGAACTCAGTACAATGTTAAAAAGTCCCGGTGGAAATTTAGTGAAAAAATTGAACTAAACTAAAAACTTTGCTACCAGTATAAAAACATCAACGTTTTCGAATAAAGCTACAAAACTTAATAAATTGAAGAGCATAATTTTTGTTATTTTTTAGAAATATAAGGTTCATACTGAAATTCTTTTGAATTAGAATCGTCAAATTTAAAAGAAATTGGTTGTTATGATTTTTATTAAAACACAACAGTAAAATAAATATCCTGTATAATAATAAAATAATAAAAAGTTCTCCTGTGTATTTTTATTAGAGCAACTAGAGCAGTTTTTAGAATTACATATCATTTTATTATCAAATTTTGCAACTAAAACCTAAGGTAATTATTTTTGGATACTAAAAAATACAATTTGTTCCAAGAATCCTAATAATTTGCTTTTTTTCTTTTATTTCAGACCCACTTGCTATGATTGATTCGGAATTTTCAACTCCACCTTTGAGGGTTTCAGCTCAGCGAGGACAAATTACACCAAAAGAAGATCAACATTACATGTGTGGAGAATGTGGGAAGGGATACAAGTGGATGCACAATTTGAGAAGACATCAGCATCTTGAGTGTCAAAAGGCACCAAAATATGTTTGCAACATGTGTGAAAAAACATTTTATAGACGTTATCTATGGAAAAATCATGTACAGACAAAACATTCTGGATCTTGAGGAGAAATCTGTATCTTGAATTTGTATAGGTCAAGATTTCCAAGAGTAAAATAAATCAAGTGAATACCAAATTTGACTTCCTTCTAGAAACATTTTTTGTCATCTAATAGGCTTTTTTTATTGATTTTAATTTAAGGTTTAATCCTCAGTTTTATACATTTTGGCGAAAGTCTTTTCAGTTACTAATTTATATTTGACTGAAATTAAAATTTTTTTTGCAGATTTGAACGAGTACAATGAGTATGTTCCTGCTGTGATAGACAATGAGGCAAATCAACAAGTATCTCATAAGTATTTCAGTGCTGATTCGATTGCCTCTCTTCCTACGAATTTTAAACCATTCGATTGTCCAAATTGCGATAGGACTTATAAATGGGCAGATAGTCTTAGGAGGCATTTAAGAGCCGAATGTGGTTTGGGAAAGAAATTCAAATGCCATTTTTGTTATAAGTACTTTAGATATCGATATGAATTGAGCAAACATAGATGTTACGCAAACAATGTTACGTCGTCCTAAGTTTTAATAGTTGGAAAGTGATTGCGTTTCTGATTTCCAATTTCTTTTCATTTTGTTACTTTTTTCAGAAACTTTTCGAATTTTAATGATTTTTGTTCATTGCAAACTAATTTTCTGTTAGTTTAATAAAAAATAATTTGCTTTTGGTAAATCTTACCAAACTACATTTAAATTTACGTAGTAATTATTCTTAAAAATAACAATTAAGATCCAGTTAATGCTGTTTTACTAAGTTGTGTAATAAATTATCAAATAAAAAAGAAATTGTATCTCAAAACAATAATGTTATAAAGTTTGAATTTTTCATTTAACAAAATTAAATCAGGAATAACTTGAATTTATTTTTCATTTTAAGGATTGGGATCATTTTTAAAACTTGATTTTTTGTTTTGTTTTTGAGCTGCAAAAATACAGGATTGAAAACTAACATTGTTTTAAGATATTTGTTTTCTTCCCTATATATTTATTTATGTAAATGTAATTAATTTAATTTCGACACTCATCTATTGTGAAATAACTTTGAATAATTGAGATTTAGTTATAAATTCGTAACTAATAATTATAATAAATTTGTTGCAGATTCATTATCAGATCCACTATCTGTAATAGTTGCACGTGGAGACCATGTTCTTCAAAAAATATGCGATTTTCGCTTTTCAAAAGCAGCAAACAAGATGGTGTAAGTGCATTTTTGTATGTTTTATTATTTTTAATTACTTATTTTTATTATTTATTACACTAATTAGAATACTTTTATTCATAGGAGAGTTCGAGGTCGCTGCAAACAATGTTATGAACACTGGAAAGAAACAATATCAAGTAAAGCTGCTGGTTTGAAGACCACAAAAGTCTCCACAATCTGCACAACTTGTGATGAAAAGCCTTACCTTTGTACTAAATGTTTTGGACCTTACCACATGAATAAGAAGTGGCTGCATTAAAATAATATATAGCTAACAAGAATAAAATTTTAATATTATTATTATTATTATTATATCAGTTTAACCTGTTAAATTATCAGGAATAATTACTGTTTAGATTTATCTTCATTTTAAAATAATATTGTGACTTTATACATGATGAAAATTATTGAATAAAAGTGTAAAATATGTCACAACTCTAATATTTAATTTTCACATCTGCTTTTATTTATTTCTCTAAATTTATTTACTTAACTCTCTGAAAAATGTCACTCTTTTTATTCAAAAATTCTCAAAGGTAATAAACTTTTCTTGCTCTTTTTTCAGAAGTCACTGAGTACTTTTTGGTGGATTTGGATGGCAGCCAAACAAAAATTTGGGAAGAATCTCACGGAAGATATGAAAATCCTGAAGAAGTTTTACAAGAGATCTGCATAAAATCAAATCTAGAGGCTAGGGGAGAAAATACCGCAATGGACTTTATACCTTTGGAGGAAGTGGAACTGGAAGAACCTATTCAAGAAACCAAAGTGTTTTTTGAATGCCCTAACAAATGTGGAAAGATTTTCATGTTCCAGCAGGATTTGGCTAGACATATCAGATACATTTGTGGAGAAGCAAGACGATATCAGTGTCCATACTGTGACCTTCGTCGAAAACAGTATTGGCAAATTGTTACACACATCAAACAACATCATCCTTCTCTTTCCATGTATGCCATTGACCTTTACACTGGAACAATGACTGGAGGAAATTCTGGATCAAATACCATTCAGAATGAAAAGGAAGGAGGATTAAAATTGTCTAATGACTCTCGTTTGGTTCTAACTGAAGATCTTCAAGCTAGACCTCAATCTCAGCCTCAGCTTCAATCTCCGCCTAAACCTCAGCTTCCAACTCAGCCTAAAACTCAGCTGCAAACTCAGTCTAAATCTCAGTTTCAATCTCAGCCTAAATCTCAGCCTCAACTTCAATCAAAGCCTCCAAAAATTGATGAAAATCCTCCTGAAGACAGCAACCAGATCTCGTGTTTAAAATGTAATCGCTGCTACAAAACTGAACGAGAATTAAGAATTCATTTAAGATTCGAATGTGGCCAGTCTCCTCGTTTTAAGTGCCCCTATTGTGAGACACGTAGTCGATATTCTAGGAATATTATTACTCATGTTAAACTACTCCATCCACATTTTGACCGTTATGCGATTGATATTGTGACTCACAAAACCTACGGTAATATTTACAAGACTCGTTCGGCCAGAAAACAAGCAGAGTCTAGGAAGAAATCCGATAAGAAATAATTTTGATCTTATAGTTTTAAGGGTCGCATAATAATTGTCATATTAATAATTTGCATAATAGTTTACTTTTTCTAGTTTCTAATCAACTTTTTTATTATATTGACTATTCGTACTGCATGAAACGACTTGTGTTCGAATTTTTGTTAAATGTATTTTCAAGTCTTAAATGTCTTAAACCTTTTAAATGTCTGTTTCGAGTTTTAACAGGTTTGGAATGCTTCACAAGTAGGAATTAAGAAAAGAAAAATGATGATATGTAAACATCCCTGTTTGTGCTGAAAGTTGAAATTTATTAGATAATCCTCTGATTTCATTTTTTATGCTAATATTAATTTAAGTTAATTTAAATTGATTCGTTAATTTTCGCATAAATTGGTATAATACCAATTTAAATGAATTTAATTTTTTAAGTTAATTTTCGCAAAAAAAATTGATATAATACCAATTAAGTTATTTGGCAGTTTTTTTTTGTTTGCAAATTTAATATTCTCTAAAAAATGATAAATGGGTTAAAGGATATACTAACATAGGTTTGAATTTAAAAATCAACCTTTACTTTAGAGAATGTTAAAGATACTGTCCTTCAGATTTGCATAATCGAATATTAGATTACGATTGGAATTTGTAAGAAAATGTATCAATGCCAGTTATTATTAATACTATAATTTGTACTGATTTGCTATTAGGCATTGATGTAAATGAATTTTTGAAGCTGATGTAATGTGCATACATTGAATAAATTATATGATTTTTAAAATTAAGCAAAAATCAATTCAAGCTTATTAATTATACAGATCCTGATTTCCTGCAAAGTAATATGAAATTTTAAAAATTCTGAAATTCCTAAAATCTACATTTTTTCAAATTTGTTTTAAAATCGTTCACATTTCCTCCAAATCGTATAGTTACTTATAATATTCTAAAATTCCTCAATAGCTTGTTTCACTTAAAATATATTATCAATTTTTTTGTAGTTCGTACCAGAGGCAGATTTGAAGAGTCTCCAGACAAACTAGCAGACTGTAAATGTAAGTGGAAACAAATTTTTTTATCATTTGTACATTCTCATTACATTAGAAGGATTTTTACCCCCCCCCCTCCTCCCCACCCATTTTTTATGGATCTTCAGATTTTGAAACCCCTTGATGCCAAAAATACAATTTTGTCGATGGTGTTTTGTTTTATATTAGTATAAGGTTCTTATACTTATATCTACTTGATCAATATTAAGAAACAGCAAAATTAATTGAACTTTTTCTTTTATTTTGCAGTGAAAAAAAAGGATATTCTGTTATTCAAGGAACTGAACACCATAGGAGTGATGCTCGAGGCTCTGTGTGGAGACCCGGAAAATAATAAGAATCGGACTGGATCAATAAATTTTGTTAACAAGGATGAAGATTTAAGTCTCTTCCCTGCAAGAACCGTAAGAGAAGTTGATCACATAGAAATGAGAATGCAAGAACTTAAATTCTTCAAGAAAGTGGTATGGATTATTATTTTTCATGATTATTTATTTCTTCAGGATAAAGTTCAAAATATTTCTTTTACTTGAAAAATGTGTATATTTTCCTTTAGGTAGGTGCATTAATTAAAATCGGAAAATATGCAACTCTTAGTATGACAGTGAAAACCCTAATGAATCAGCTTCTGACTTATGAAGCTGGGAAGATGTACACGTTTCTTGGGAGAGGTAATAAAAAACCTGCCTTCAAAAAATTGAAGATGTACGTCGCAGTAGTGAGTAAGTATTTTTATTGTAAATTATTTAAATTTTAAAATATAATCTCACGATACTTCTTAATGGATAAATTAATGGCAATTTCTTTTTTCTTAGATGCAACGAGTACTCTCTATCCATCAGAATCAATTGTGTCTATTGAAAGATGGATTAGCGAATGGCTGACTCAATGTAAAAATCAAGAACAACGAGCAGAGTAAGTTTATACAAATACATTTTTACTGCACCAATAAGCAATATTAATTTATAATATAATATTATATAATAAAATAAGCTTCCATTAATTTATAATCTTTTCAATTTCAGACAAAAAGCAAGAAATGCAGAAAAAAGGGAAAAACGAGTACAAGTATTTTTGAAGGAGTATGAAGATGACTAATAATAAAACCAGATTTTTCTGTTTGCCGAGAGTTCGCTTTTTAGAATAGGGTGGGCAAAAAAAATTTTAGTTTTTGGATCAGGATAGAAAAAGTCTTTTTTTTTACAAAAATAGGTTTTCATGAGTTTTTGTTGATTTTTAAAACTATATATTTTATCTTCCATTGGCAGAAAGGGTCAGATTTCAATTCTCCCAACCCAGAATCCAAAAGAATACCCATTATCATTGGATGGGAAAAATATTTTAAAAATTTGGGAGGAAAAAAATTGGGAGAATAGAGATCCGACCGCAGAAATGATTTGAAGTTTATGTGAAAAGCTATTGTTATGTTACATCAAAATAATAAAAATAACAAATTATTTTCCGACGTAAATTCTTTTACCTCTTGTGAATATATATTTGCTTTCGTGATTACCCCAATTATATTTTTTATACTCTCATCACATGAGAGTTAGTTTTTTTAAAATTGTACTTCATTATGAATTTTATTTCTTATTTTCAAGAATCTTCATCATCGTGGAATCCAGATATTGACACAGCATCTGAGGCCAGTGCAACTACTACCACCACTGATAGTTTTTCTGCTTCACTGGACATGTTGAACGAGCAAATCAAGATGTACAACACGAAAATAAGCAAGCCATATAATTGCGATAAATGTGGGAAGGGTTTTGCACTTCAAAGAACAAGAAATCGTCACTCAAAATATGAATGTGGTTTCCCACCAATGTTTCAGTGTCCATATTGTGAACGTCGAAGTAAGCAAACTTCTACACTTTATACCCATATTCGAAAATTACATCCTGGCCAGGATGTCCGAGTTTTAAACCTTAAAACTTAATTTTTCTCAATTACTTCATCTCTCTTAATTACTTAAACTTTTTTCATTTTGATTTATTTACTGATTCGACTATTCTTTTTGTAAGGGTTATGGACATTCAAAACTTAATATTAATTATTTTGTCTTCTTTTCATTTGAATTATTTTTATGGAATTATTTTTTGTCATTGAAAAGAAGATAATTTTACCTAGATTAGGAAAAGTCTTATTCCAAACGTCCACCAATAATTTTCCAAAAAAGGTTTTCTTCAATTTACTCATTAAATATCAGAGAAATTATAAAAATAGAAAAGTCTCCTTTAAATTTATGAAATTACATTTTCGTTGTTGGTTCAATAAAAAAAAGCAAATTAAAACTTTATTTGCATCAAAATCTGATTAAACTTAGAATTAAATAAGATAATTGTTTGGATTTTTCCTAGGATTAGAAACAAACTTTGACATTATATAATTGAAAGTATTTCAATTTATCTTTAGAATACATCATATATAAGTTTCTAGATAATAAATTTGAACTATCGTATTGTAATCTAAACCTTCAGGTTTAAACTAAAGAAAACTAAAATAAGTATTCTAGAACCCCAGTTCTTAAAATCCCCTTTTTGCACCAAAAATATAGATTTAAAAAATATAAATTTACTAGAACGCATGCTTTGTTTTCAAAAATAAGTTTTCCTGACAAGAACTCAAAATCTCTATATTGAATTTTTTTGAAGCAACAGAAGATTTGAAATTGATTGTTGCGATTTGAAATCCTCTTTCTGTTTTCAAAGTATTGAAATAAAAAATGTTTCATTTTATTATTAGTTCATGTTTAATATGGAAATCATAATTTTTTGGGGCAAGAGAGGATTTTTAAAACAAATAGTTTAAATATCTGAATAATAATATTTTATAAATAAGTGGATAGTTGGATACAAAGATAAAAAATCTTACACAAATGTAATACGTATATCACGTCTGAAAATTATAGTGTAACGAAAATTGCGAATCTTATTTTTGTTTATTGACATGTATTTCTTACAATTAGTGGAAAACTATATTTAGTAACTGTCCATTCTAGATGTGAAAAATAAATAAACTCATAAAATAAATAAATAACAGTAATATAAAAATCCTGACCTTCCTCCTAATTATTTTATTTATAAACTTGTAGAATATTCAAAATTTAATTTATTTCTAAAGTTGCTAAATTTAAATTAGAAGGATTTTTAAAAACAATAATTATTTTAAAATGAAAATCAAATTGCTTTTGATCTTGTTTTTAACTCATATTGAGATTTGTAATTTGAATTAAGTATCAAGCAAATATTAAAATTTCAAAGAGCGATAAATTTTATTCTAAGAAAATGCAAGAGTCAAAAAGGTAAGTTTTAATTATTATACTATCTATTTTTTTAAGACAGAATATCTAAAAAAAATTTACAAAAATGAAAAATTTCCAAGGAAAAAATTTCAGTCTCGAAAATTTTTTATTTGAAAAATCTTAATTCTAAGCAAAAAGATGTAAGAATAATTGACTAAAGGCCTAAATTCAACTTTGAGAATAAAAGAGGATATTTTAATAAACAATTTCGAACATTTTTATTTAAAAAATATAAAATACTTTTAAAATTTCGGGCCTTAGTGGTTAACTACTGTTTCGATTAATATCGACAAAACTCGATTTCGGTGTAATATGGCGGCCTCAAGGTTTTCAAAACCCTGTTTGCTTTGCCAGTGAGTAAAATTTTGACTTTTTTTTCCAGTTAAGTGACAAAAGAAATGAAAATCGTTTACGATATGTTAAAGTATTGATAAAAGTTTGCAACTGAAGCACAAGATACAATGATATCGTCGATGTCAATGCCCAGAAAATTCGAACGTTATTTACTTGTCGACATTTAGGTTAGGAAGTGTTTCTAATATAATTCTTATTTAATCTGCAAAAATGATTTTTAACACATGTCGACTGATAACGAGGAGGTATGACGCAAGCTTGCGAACTAATATAACACGAAATTTGTTTAAAATACCAAATGAATATGAAAAAAAGAAAGCTAAAAATATACGTTCCACTGTATACTATTTCACTTCAGTTGGAATTATATTTATTGGATTCTCCTACGCCGCAGTGCCATTGTATAGAATCTTTTGCCAGGTAAGATTTTCAGACACCTATTACCTAATTTTCACGTTTGCATACAAAAATTTTGGTTGGAAATGTAACTTCGAAAATTACACAATAACTGGATAATAATACATTACTAATACATTAGTTGTATTTCACTACTTGAAACGCGTGTTTGTAATGAAAATGTAAATTTTCCTAATGAATTAATAACTATAGAATACTTTTACTCGATTTTTCTTTAAAATATAAAAAATTTAACGATAAGGAACTAATACAACGAATTAAAATATTTAAAAGTTATGTTTGAAATCTCTGCACTGAAAAAAAATCTACCGCTTTTCTACCATTTGGTTTTGTAATTATGCTAAAGCTTGTAATATAATACTGTTCAGAGAAGTAAATTTTCTAAAATAAGCATAATTATTAACAAACTTTTGTAAAATTGTCACGTTCAGAAGGTTCAGAATGAAGATTTTACAGGTTCTGCTTGCAATTTCACAAAGTTTGGTAAACATACTACTCTGAGAGTAGGTACTTTTATTACCTACTCAGAGTAGTAAAGTTACCAAACTTTGTGAAATTACAAGTATAACCTGTAGAATCTTCATTCTGAACGTAACGATTTTACCAAAATTTGTTAATAATTATGCTTATTTTAGTAAATTTACTTCTCTGAACAGTGACATATTACAAGTTTTAGCATAATTACAAAACCAAATGGTAGAAAAGCGGTAGATTTTTTTTTACAGTGTGCATTTGAACTGTATAGCTTCTTTGCAAATGTGCTAAAAATTTCACATACAAACTTATGTCACAGGCAACCAGTTACGGTGGAACCGTTGGAATCGTAGGGCACGATGACTCTAAAGTAGAGAATTTAAAGCCAGTAAAAAATAAGGAAATGACAATTCGATTCAATGCCGACACAGGCGCGACTATGCGATGGAACTTTAAACCCTTACAGAATGAAATAAAAGTTTTTCCAGGAGAAACGGCTTTAGCATTTTACACAGCCACGAATCCAACCGACGAACCTGTCACAGGTGTCTCGACATACAATGTAGTTCCCTTCGAAGCTGGTCAATATTTTAATAAGATTCAGTGCTTCTGTTTTGAAGAGCAACAATTGAATCCGCACGAACAAGTGAGTGAAAAATTTCCTGTAGATTTGAGAAACTTTAGCTGAAAGAAAGAGTTTAATAATATTAAAGTACGGAAGTAATTAAATAGGAATCAGAAAAAATCAATACATGTATACTGTTATTTTCACAATAGGTTGACATGCCAGTATTTTTCTACGTGGATCCGGAAATTGTTGAGGATCCCAGAATGGAATTTGTAAACGATATAGTCTTATCTTACACATTCTTCGAGGCGAAAGAAGGACTTAAACTTCCCATTCCGAGTTATGTTAGGAAACATCTGGATAAGCGAAATGTAACTGGAAATAATGAGCTTATTTCCTAGAATTGTATAAAGAAATTTAACTTCGTTATCTATGTTCAAACATTAATAGAACTATAAAAAAGTATTACCATTTCTAAATCTTTCAGCCTAGCTTTGACTTTAATATTCATTTTAGTTTTTCGACATATTAAATTTTAACAATAAATGCTAAGCAACGTAGCTTAAAATCTAAATAGAGCATTCACTGGATATGCGCGTCTGAGTCCAGTAACTTTTTCTTTGTCGATGTACATTGCATCAATTTTGAGAGCAAGATCGTGCTCCAAAGCACAACGAGTGCGTAACAACTTTTGATGCTGATTTTCTATCTCTTTCAACGCTTTGTACATTCTTTCCACTTGATGATTAATCTCGTCAATTTCTTTTTGCAAGCTGTAACATGTTATTAATTAAGATAAAGTTGTTACAGGGAGTTTCAAATCGCAGTATTTTTCATTAGTATATTTAATATTTACCTGACATGTGCAAAGTCGCGACACAATTCAAACTCGGGACGATGTCTTCTAGCCTCCAATCTTGTATGAGCAACTTTAACTGCATATCTCTTATCAGCAATAGCTTTTCTCATCAGCTCGAGATTTTTCTCCACATCGAATATTTCCTGTTGAACCTGAATATAAAAAAATCAATTGTTAATTCGAGTAGTTACAATTTTGCACCAAGAGAAAAAATATTTTACTTTCCTTATTAAGATGCTGTTGCAGTTTGTTTTTGGCTTCTAACATTTCTGAACTCCTGTTGGCAAGAGCGTTATTCGTATTGGACCAAGCATCCCACATTTCTTGAGCCACTCGATTTACAAGTGTTTCTGCGTCAGTTCGCAATTGACAGGACTTTGCTCTTTCTGACTGGGATTTCTGTATAATTCTATTCGCTGCCTCTGCCCAAGTTTCTTGCTCGGAAACACTGGAAATAAAATTGATTAAAAATGTGTAAAAATCCGGGGATAGATTTATTACCAGTGATCGCATTTTTCAATTCCGGAATAGTATTGCAAACCGTGACTGCGGTTATTCAATTGATGACAGAGGACATCAATGCCGAGTGCACTTTGTTTGTTCTTTAAATCAAGCTCCAATTGATTTTGGGATGCTCTACAATTTCGGAGCTGGGGAAGAATATTTGCATTATTTTTTATTTTAATTCAGATTTATTTTTATTTAGATGCACAGTTTACCTGATCTTTGCATCTGTCGAGACACATTTCGAGTTTCTTTTGACCATTTCGCAAGTTGTGAACCTCACGAAGAAGGGATTTTTCAGTATCATCGTGGACCAGTTCTGTCCCTGTTAGAAAGAGAAAATATCGTTTGTATTTATTCAAAAAGTGACAATTTCTTTACCAATCGAGAGTTTAAAAAATATAATTAAAACACCTTTCCTAGCTTCTCTGTGATACAAACATTCTTCAGCGATATGCAAAGGGTTTTCGATATCTTGAACTGCTTTTTCTAAAACACTTCGACAATCTTGCAGTCTCTCAATTTCTTGAATCATTCGTTCTAATTCAGATGCAATTTCATTTCGCCAAAATGTCACATCGGTTATTCTTTCTCCAAGTCTTCTACCCGTATCATATTGATTATGTTGTATTCTTTCCTCCGCTTGTCTATAAATCACCGAATAAGTTCATTAGGATTATAGAAATACTTGGTATTAAATTAAATTTAAAATCAAGACTATAAATTTGTTTAAATATTTCTTATTTCTTCTTTTATATAATAATTTGAGAGTATTTGTAAATACCTCATAATTTTAACAGCATCATTTCTAATTCTCTCAGAATAATGCCTGTTGGAATCAGCTTCATTGTAGAACATAACTTGCTTTTGAAACCATTCATGAGGAGTATATCTTGTGTAAAGAGCTGCTTGCGAGGCATGAACGGGATTTCTTTGAAAGCCAGTTACTAAATTTGGAAATTTCAGCGGCTGAGTAGACATGTTGTGGAGTGGATCAACAGCGTAATTAGTAATGGCTTTTGTAGATCTGATTATAAAACGAGAAAGTTAATCAAATAAGTATAAGTATAATATTAATTAGTGAAGGAACTAGTTGCTTTTAAATTCACTTTCATATCAAGTAAATTAAATAATGGTAATAAAAAATAAGACACTCGCTTCTAATAGAACATTATTCACTAAGTTTAAACGCAAATTTTGGTGAGAGCGTAGTTTAAATCACGAGGCGAAGCCAAGGGATTTAATCGCTCGAGCCAAAATTTT
>JBAGKK010286275.1:0-20369 GCA_037177015.1 Euceroptres primus | reverse complement strand
GAGCGCGAAGCTCAGCAATGATCAGAACGCGCACTCTATTTTTACATTCTCATCATCATTTTATTGCATTCTCATTATCATTTCATTACATTTATACTAATTTTTTAATACAAAACTAACTTTTCAGATTACATCAAGCTTTGGGCTTTTAATTTATGTTACTTTTATGCCATTCAATTATCTGGAAACAAAGAAAAATTGGTGTCCGAAGTTAGGTAATTTTACGATAATGGTTTTTTGTGAAAACTGACTTTTCGAATTTCCATCAAATCTCCACGTTTTGAGACCTTCTGAGTGAGAAAAAACGGCTTTTACGCCGGTGTATGTCTGTAGGTCTGTTTGTATGTCTGTCTGTCGGTCTGTCTGTTAATACGATAACTTTCGAAAGAATTATCGAACTGGATTGCACTTTGACGCAATTTTTTAAGGCTTAAAAAGAGGAGACGAGTTCGTTAACCAGCCTTATTGGCCTAAAACTCATAAAATTAGGGCCATTTTATACTTTTTGAAACCAATTTTTTCAGAAAAATAAATTTTTAAGGGCAGTTATGGAGAGCTGTCATAAAGCTCTACAAACTATCTTAATAACATTTAACTAATTGACCAATATTAACAGAGTTACAGCATGTATAAATCTTTTAAAAAAATCAAAAAACCAGTTTTAGAAAAAATCGAAAAATCTGCGATCTAAAGTTACGTACATTCTTATCACGTGACCGCACCAACGAGCCTACATATTTCTCAGAAAGCTGCAACTAACATTTCCTGGATTTAAATATTTAATTGATCCCTTTTTCTGTCTAAATCTTAATTTTTTTAAATTACAAATTGCACTTTTATTCGTTAAAAGAACAAAATGCCAGAAAATCATGTACACCGTTTTATAGAGCTCCAGGGGGAACCGATTTGGTCCCTTACGTTTTTTTCTTATCTCGTGTCGTTCTCTCAAAAAATGCAAATTTTCTATTTTTTACCCATTTATTCTATTTTTTGTCTCTGCATTCGAATTCTACGGGGTAGATAAACCACATGAGATAAGGACCTAACCTGTGCACATTAAAAGTTAGTGCGAAAAATTTGTTCAAAGAATTTAACTGTTATGTTATTATTACTTAAATGTTGAGATTGAATCTTTTAGTCAATATTTCTTTAAAATTTTTAGCAGAATTGTTTAAATGCGAATAACATTTACGCGCATGTAAAAAGATTGGAGGTTATGATTACGAATGACAAGAAAGACATGTGAAATGATAAGTAATATTTTCATTTAAATTATTATTTAGGTAAATTGTGTAAGCAGGTATCTCAGTAAATGAAAAATATAATATTTAAATTCATTACATGTTACATTTTTATAATCATTAAAAAAATATTAGTTTTATTAATTAGAGTTTTATGTGATTCAAATAAAAATTAAATGTCCTGTGAAAAAGAAACGGTGAAACGGAAACTTGTAGATCTTTCTCAGGCTAAACATTTTCCATTTAAATCAAAAAAATTGTACCAAAAAATTATTTATTTTGATTAATAAGGTAGATATTTTTCATATATTAAAATGAAATAAGTGTTTTGTCAATTGAAACAAAAAATTTGTTTCTGTCAATAATATGATATCAAACGAATTTTTTTGTTCGATTCAAGCAAACTTTTTTCTGAGTGTACGTTAAAAATAACGCCGGGAGTTAGAAATTAGTAGTGTTGTCGGGCGTTTAAAAGATAAAAGCGAACTTTTCCCATTAATAGTCAGTTGGAGTACGGCTCGAGTATGGTGCAACCCCAACGCTATCCGAGTCGACAGTGAGCCCTTCACGGCAACCCTATAATTATTTAAAAACTTTGAAACCGGTCCTAGTGAGGGTATTCATTGCTAGATCGTATCACCAGTCTATTTTGCCGACAAAATCGCAACGAGTCGCTCGAAATGTTCGTAATAGCGCACTACCGCTGGTCCTACCGTTTCCGGTTATTTTTGGCAATTTCCAACCATTCATGTGACATAGCACTGCTAACCGAGCTTGCATCCCAAAAGAAAAATAATATGCCGTACATAAAAGCGAACATGGGAGACATATTCTCGCGTTCATCTGGTGGTTATTGAAAAATCAATTCCTGATCGCGAATATCGTTCTAAACCCTTTAATCACTTCGAAATTCCCTTCCCTTGAAGAATTTTTATCTTGTTTGCTACAGCAGATTATAAATTTTAATATGTTCCATTTTTCATTAAATTTTATGCCAGTTCATTTTTAAATTTTACTTACAATGAAAACTCTTTCTTTTTTGTTTCAAATGTTTCAGAATTTAATGACAATATTCATTAAAATTTTAAACTAGAATATTGTAGGGTGAGTGCACTGGTTAAATAATTATTTTTTCTGAATAAAATTGTTATAATGTCATAAAAGTGCACTAGTCAAATAATTATTTTCTCTGAATAAAATTGTTATAATGTTATAAAAGTGCACTGGACAAATATTTATTTTCTCTGAATAAAATTGTTATAATGTTATAAAAGTTCAGTCATATGAAAGAGGTTGGCATTTATTTTCTAACCTTTTTTGACAGATCGCAAAATGTAGTACTTTTTTATTTATGTATTTCCAAAAGTAGTATCCTAATATAGAATCGTTGTCCATCCACCGGTGCGTTTACCCTATCTGAGGGGAAAAATTCAGCCTTCGAAAACTTTTAAATTCTTTTCTAACTTCACAGTACATCGTGGGACATTATTTTAATCTACAGCGATATTATTTTGTTTCAAAGTGGATCATTATTCTATTGTCACAGTCTTTTGATTTTTGATTTCTCATTTTGCTGCAGATTAAAATGGCACCCAGGATTTTTTTGTTCTACAATCAATTCTTATAACATTCCCCCCCCATAATGGGATCCAGGCAGTACTTTAATTTAAGATTCTGTGAGAAAATACTTTACTTATTGTTAGATTTTAAGAAACAACTACCAAATATCTTGAGGTTGTTATACAAATTTTTCATCAACTTTTACTTGGGCTAATTCTCTATACAGTAAAAAGTATCGCAAATTAAAGACCACCCTGCAATACATTCGTTCTTTTCGAACAACATAAAATGAAATTCAACAACAATGAATTTTTCATATATAATCTTTGAATTGTCGCAAGTTTGATAAGTTAAGTAAACATAATTGCATATATCATCAGACTTAAAATTTCCGAGGATTGTAGAATTCATCTCGTTTGAAAAAATTTACGACTGTCCAGAATTTGCTCATTTTAATAATTTTCATATAAATTGTAAGTCCTCGTGTCCAGTTAGTCGTCAGAAGCGACAAACTCAATGCAAAATGTATGACAAAACGTGACGGGATTTCGCTCGTCACGCTAGCAGTCGTGCACGAAACAATGTATGCGATCTTTAATTAAATCTCATATCTGCAAAAAGCTAGCTTCGGACCCGGGTGCAAACGGATCACGTGACAGGGCTTAGGTGGATTACAAAATCGTACCCAAGTGACTTTGTGTAATCTGCAGTAACTCGGACAATGGAAACGGAAAAAAGAAAGGAGCCCTTAATCGCTGAACGTGCACACTTCTTTTCGCGTCGTCACTTCACGTCATGCTAGTCACATTAAAAGTGCACGCGATAAACCCCGTTTTTTTGTAATCCTCGTAAACGAAGGCTAGGCTTCTTCCCCTTTATTCTCGTTTTGTACCGTTTTCTCTTTACCACTCTCTCTCTCTCCCTCTTTCTCTCTCTCTCTCTCTCTCTATCTATCTATCTATCTATCTCTCTTTCTATTCCTCTCTCACTTTTTACACTCTCTCATTAGTCTCTTTCTTTCTTTCGTTCGAAGTGCCATACGCGAAAAAAAAAACATCCCAACTGTCCTCCGGTATTAAAGTCGTATATTTATACTTGTCGCGCAACCAACATACGTACTTTATGCTTCGTTTAACCGTCACATGAAGCTTAAGTTAATGCACAGCGGAGAATCCAGAATACAATACTTACACATGCAACTTTACGCGATACTTGGAGCAGAGAAAAAAGAAATGCGAGTCTGGCAGAACTCTTTACCAATTTTAAAATCCCACGTCATTATTAAAAACTGTTTTTCCATTCTGAGGTCAAGAGTACTTTGACACCCGCTAGGCATTTGTACATTTGAAATTGAATAAACAGGAAACAATTAATTAATATTTTCATTAATCTTTTCATAAACACAGGAAACAATTAATTAAAATCTTTAGAAATGTATTATTAATTTTGTTATAATAATAAAAATATTGTTAAAGATTAATAATTTAGTAATAGAGGCTTAAAAATTCCTCTTTAGGCCAGAAGCGGGAGATTTGTAAAGTCAGAAGGAAGAGAGGAAGTTGTGTATGGCAAAGTGTGAAACTGGATTAGATTCGCATAACCGCTCTGCGAACTCGCAGTGGAAATTCGATCATGTTAACGATAAGTGGTGCAGGGTAGAGAATAAATAGATAACGTAATGTAGCACAATCCGCATTAGAAACATGCATTCATTACTCTGCAATATCAGTAATTTGATAAATAATTTCAATAATAATTTTCCAATTTAATCAGTTTTCAACGGTGTTACTCCTTACTCGGTGCAATAAACGTATGTTATTTGTGATCACTTACCAATGGCATTTGGGATAATACAAAGATCATTCTGCATTATAAATTATTTCTCCAATTCATTTCTAATAATATTATTTATTAATTATTCATTCGTATCAAATTTTCTAAAGTACAATTAGGTTTTCCTTTCAAAGTAAGAAATAGCCGTGAGTCCATTTTTCTTAAATTTTATAAAATATTATCATGCGATTAATATTATTTATGAATGTAGGTGTGTAGTAGAATTTCGCATAAAATTTATTCAAGTCTGAATATGTTTCATTCTCTGCCAGCAATAAAATCTGCTTTTCCTCAATAGTGCAATAATCATAACAAAATATGTTCTCGCAGAGTTATTGTTTTTCGCGAAATTAACCGCACATTTTTCTTGCACTCGAATATTTCATGAGAGGTATTCGGGTAGAAAATAAGGTGTGCTCTTGGTAGGTAGTAGGAAGAAGCTCTTGAGAAGGTTGGTTAAGGTAGAAGGAACTCCTATATATCTAGCAGGCAGGAATAAAATTATTCGCCTGGAAGGATATTATCGATATTCTAGAGCAGCGAAGAAGGTAGAGGAGATTCTCTTTGGTTTCCAAAAGCGACGGGATCGATCGCAAAATATTCAAATTAACCAATATCGTTCATCTGTTTTTCTCTTTTTTTTCTATTTACCTTAAAATTAATATCACCCCGTCCATATCTCTATCTCAATCACCTACTGTTTTGCTTTTGTGTTATTTTCTCTGGAATTTCAACGAAAAGGTATACCATATTCGCAATTAAAAGCCTTCGTGACTATTATTTTTGCACATGGTCTTTTTTCGTTGAAAAAACGCTCTAACTTAGTGTAACGGACGTATTGTTCTCGCTGAATAACTCCACAAAATTCTATGTGTTACATTTTCGATTATTTTTTTTAGGTCGACCTATTTTCTTTT
Organism: Euceroptres primus; assembly: GCA_037177015.1. NCBI lineage: Eukaryota > Metazoa > Arthropoda > Insecta > Hymenoptera > Figitidae > Euceroptres > Euceroptres primus. The sequence goes on along the minus strand of JBAGKK010286275.1, from coordinate 14,818 downwards.
AATCTTTTATGAAAAAAGGTTGGCGTGCTCTTTAAATATGGAATTTAGAAGTACTCTTAAATTCTTAACTTTGGATAATTTCTACAATCTACAATATTGTTTAACGTTTTTAAATTTGTGCTTACATTTTAATTCTTTTCCATACATAAGCAGATATGAAGTTATTAATGATAAGGAAATACAAATTTAGAAAATTTGCAGATTGGTGAATTTATTTCGAGTAGAATATCTTATGTTAGACTGAAGAACTCATTACGCAAGCACGAGGCTAGGGCTTAACAGAATACGTTCGCGTATAATGTATTCGACTGCAATAATAGAGTCACTTTAAAAGGCAGTATTACCTGCTTGCCGTTGAGGAAAAAATAAATAAATAAAATAAAATAATATTTAAATATGGAATTTAGAAGTACGCTTAAATTCTTGACTTTGGATAATTTCTACAATCTATAATATTGTTTAACGTTTTTAAATTTGTGCTTACATTTTAATTCTTTTCCATACATAAGCAGATATGAAGTTATTAATGATAAGGAAATACAAATTTAGAAAATTTGCAGATTGGTGAATTTATTTCGAGTAGAATATCTTATGTTAGACTGAATAACTCCTCATTACGCAAGCACGAGGCTCTAGGGCTTAACAGAATACGTTCGCGTATAATGTATTCGACTGCAATAATAGAGTCACTTTAGGAAGTAGGTACCTGCTTGCCGTTGCACTGAGGAGTACAAGTCGACTGTTTGCCTTGCCTGAATATAATAAGGGTGCTAGCATTCATTGGATTATAAATGTAACTAAGGTAAAGGGAAAAACCGCTGCCAAGGAGTTACTAGTTTGGTGTTTCCATCATATTGGAGTGTATCTTAATTGTGTTCATTTCATGAACACTGTGCTTCCTCATGAAGGTTATTTTTTTATTAATAATAGGTCAATTGATTCATCTCGTCAAAAGTAATTTTGGTTCTTATAATATTGTTATATTGCTAAAATTGAAAAGCTTTTTCTGATATAAACGCAAAAGAAATTTTTTATATTAGATATGGTTAGATCGCCCTTCATGTGTTATTTATCATAAAATTCTTCACTCTCTTTTTTCCAGTCAGTTGGGGTGAAATAATTCAACACAATAGATTCATTGTGCAACGTTTCGTTGGCTAGGTTCGCCAACCTCATCAGGCTAAAAATTTATTATTAAAACATATTAAACCATATTGGTAAATATTTTTCAAGAAATTTTTCATTTTATCTATTATAAATATAGTTAGTCATAAAATATTTTAAAATAGGTGAATCGATTCATCTCGTCAAAAGTATTAAATTTAGTACTTATAATATTGATATATTTCCAAAATTGAAAAACTTTCTCTGATACTTAAAAATAATTTTACTTTTATATATTATAAATATAGTTTTCCATAAAACGTTTTACAATAGGTCAATAATATATAAGGTAATAATATTATAATTATATAATAATATAATAATTATGATTAATAATATAATAATAATCTTACAATATTGATATATTTTCAAAATTGAAAAATTTTCTCTGATACTTAAAAATAATTTTACTTTTATATATTACAAATATAGTTGTCCATAAAAGGTTTTACAATAGGTCAATCGATTCATCTTGTCAAAAGGAATAAATTTTGTTATAATATTGCTATATTTCCAAAATTGAAAAAAAGTTTTACTTATAACCGAAAAAACTCAAAGTTAAAAAAATTTTGGATGAAGAAATTTTTTGTTTGAAGATGATTAGAAGCATTGCATTGATTTATTTCAATTAAATACCACCCCATATTTTAAAAAAGTTATGCATTGAAAGTCTTTTATTACTTAAACAACTGTGATAAAAATTATTGAAAATTTCGAATTTTTCAAATTTACTTTTTGTTATATCAAGATATTTAATCAATCAACCTCAATCTATTTTGGTAGAAAAAGTACTAAAAAATATTTTAGTAACGTCTCTAAATCTAGAGTAAATTTTATTGACTATAACAAAATTTGCAGAAAAAAATAACATCTAAAGCGATTTTTAGAAAAAATGTAAAATCGAAAAAAAATATGTTCCTTATCTGGTCGGACTCAAAGCCTAATGAATTATAGGCATTATTTGGGAAAATTTCAAGTTTTGTTAGTGTTTTATAACGAAAATTGATATTTTTAAAGAAAAATCATTACCCCTTAATGGGAAATTACAAGTTCACAAAATTTGAGGTTATGTTACCGGTTTTTCGAGGGAAGATATAATATCTTTATTGAAAAATCAGTACCTCTTCATAAAAAATTACAAATTCGTAAAATTTTAGGTTACGTTAGGGTTCTTCGAGAGAAATTAATACTTTTATAGAAATATCAGTACCTACCTTTTGATGGAAAATTGCAAGTTTGTAAATATATTATTCTACTAATATTCTACAAACATTTTAGAATATTTTCAAAAATTTTATTGGTCTTTCTAAAATATTTTGAATTCTGTCATAAACTTCTAAAATCTTTAAGATTTTTCCAAATTTTTTTAAGGCTTTCAAAAACTCTACAGAATTTTAGGAAAATTTTGAAAAAAGTTTAGAGAAAACTCCCACAATCTTGATTGTGGGAGTTTTCTCTATTTTTTAAAATTTTAGAAATTTAAATAAGATGAAAATCAAATTTAAAATCCTATTTAATATCCAATAGTCAAGTTAATATGTAAAACTCTTGACAAAAAACCCAAGAATCCACCGACCAAATTTGGACAAATACCATAAAATGTTCCTTTATAAATCAAAAAAAGTTCCAACGAATAGAACCCACCAAAATGGTGGGTTCATTTTGGTGAATTCTTTTGGTTGGACCTTTTTTTGATTTATAAAGGAACATTTTATAGTATTTGTCCAAATTTGCTCGGTGGATTCTTGGGTTTTTTGTCAAGAGTTGTATATTTTTTGTAGATTTTAAAGAGTTCTAAATGATTATGCAGAATTCTGGAAATTTTGTAGTTTAGAATATTCGCGTCTAGAAAATTCTAGAAGCTTATAGAAGAATTCAGATTTAGAAATTAAAAGTTCGTAAAGTTTTAGGATATGATAGGGTTTTTCGACGGAAATTAATGTTTTTGTAGAAATAATAGTATCTTTTGATGGAAAATTAAAGTTTGTAAAATTTTAGGTTATATTAGGGTTTTTCGAAGGGAGTTAATATCTTTATTGATTTGTCTTGTTAAAGGGAATAAATTTTGTTATAATATTGCTATATTTCCAAAATTGAAGAAAAGTTTTACTTATAACCGAAAAAACTCAAAGTTCAAAAAATTTTGGATGAAGAAATTTTTTGTTTGAAGATGATTACAAGCATTTTATTGATTTATTTCAACCAAATACCACCCCATATTTTAAAAAAGTTATGTATTGAAAGTCTTTTATTACTTAAACAACTATGATAAAAATTATTGAAAATTTCGAATTTTTTAAATTTACAAATTTACAAATTACAAATTAAAAATTTTTTTATATCAAGATATTTAATCAATCAACCTCAATCTATTTTGGAAGAAAAAGAACTAAAAAATATTTTAGTACAGTCTCTAAATCTAGAGTAAATTTTCTTGATTATAACAAAATTTGCAGAAAAAAATATCATCTAAAGCGATTTTTAGGAAAAATGTAAAATCAAAAAAAAATGTTTCTTCTTATCTGTCCGGACTCAAAGCCTAATGAATTATAGGCATTATTCGGGACTATAATTCCTCCAAATTTCATGGCCCTAGCTCAAGCCGTTTGCGAGTTTGCGTTGTTGTTGCACACACACACATACACACACGCACACACGCACACACACACGCACGCGCGCGCGCGCGCGGGCATTTTTTGAAAACTTCATTTTCGGATTCCTGAGGTCGAATTAGATCGCGAAATGTCAAAAAATGCGATTCAAAAATTTTCATAGTAACAAAGCTTCCTTTATCAGGAAGTAATATTATACGAATATACCCTCTGGAATTATGAAACATTTCGTGAAGAACAGGTCAAGTAATGTGTAAATTATTTACTAAGAAAATAGTTAATTTATAAACGATGCTTAGCAAGTAAGTATGCTTACTTATAGTACTTATAGTAAGTAAGTATGCTTAGTAAATTCTTTAATTAATTAGTATCAATATTGTACTGCAAAGATAACTCTAAGAAACTTCTGTGTGCCTTGTGTACATCCTCTTTTTTGTTGTCTGATATATACAAAGTAGTTATAATACTCTACCTTTTATGCTGCAAATATTCGAGGAGAAAATGTTGCTACCTGACATCATTAAAAGTCAAGAAGACACGAACAGGCAGCGAAAGTTACCTAAATAAAGTAGCGAAAATGCACGATCGAGTAACCTGGATAGGTGACTTCGTGCCACGCCTGCTGCTTTAATAAAATCTTGCTCCATCCACGCGTCTTGTGCAGTGCAGCATATTAAATTGTCAGGATATTAAAATTTTGTTGCTCCTAATACGGGGATTTTTCAAGTGGAACCAAATATTTTCGGAGTATGAAAGATTTCTATCTATCAATTGGCTATCATTTATATGTATCAAACTTTAAAATTGAACGTGCACTTAGAATTTATGCGATTAAACAATGTAAATATTTTTAATTTAAAGTTGTATATGATTAGAAAATAATAAAAGAAAAGTTCTGTTTCCTTCGAATGTTTAGAATTTTAGGTTTTTACAGTTTGTCAAAGTTTTGTAAAATCGGTGAAGCAGCGTCGGATATTTTTTTTTCGAAATTCCCCATTATGTTTGTATAATCTGCCCTCGTTGGCCTTGAGCTATCTATGTGCTTGAGGAATAATCCTCGGGTAATTGCACTCGTATATATGCACAGGAACAGATACCGCGATGGCAGTCTACGGTCGAAAAATTTCGCAAGTAGTAATGCTCGGTGTGCGGTCAGACACAAAGAAGACCGCATTGTTCGTCGGGAAACAAAAGTACGACTCATAGCGGACGATTATTCACCGTTTACCGAGACCGGAGAAAAAAAACGGCAAGAGACACTCGACAAAAATATAGATAATAAACCAAGTGCTGTTGTACCAGAGACAAAAGGCTGTAAGCGAAACCAGAGAGACCACAAAAGGGGTCAAAAAGAACTTACATATGTGGAATAACTGAAAAAAAATCGGAAAATGGTTTCATCTGGAACTTATACGATAAGTCTCAGGAAATGGAATTTTTATGTCATGCCTCTCTCGAAAAACGAGGTGAGAGAAGGTGAATCACTTCTTTTTTCGTTTTATTACAAGAAAAAAGGGATGTACGAACAAATACTGCGATTTATGCACCCTCTTTGAATACTGTAGAAAACGTGACAGTTCTAGGAGGAGATAAATGGTGATGATATTTGCGCGAGACTGATGTATTTATTACAAAGGAGAAAGATTCTTTGACTCTTATGTTCATTATAGGGGACTATAATAATCTTGCAACTTTTTACATCTGTTCACTTTGAAAAAATTGATGAAAATTTTTAAGCTTGTTTCAAAATTGGTTAGTTTTTAGTTTTTTAAAACCTGAAACTGTTTTATGAAATCAGATAAAACGTGTGATCCAGATTAACAAAAGAGAGTTGAAGAGAAGTTGAAGAGCGTAGAAAAAACTGCAATTTTCTAGCTTTATTCTAATAAAAGATAGTTATAAACAATAATAAATTGTTTAAATAACTTTAAAAAACAAAATATGTTTAAAAAGTAATATCTTACGCATTAGAAACAATTTTTAAACAAAACTGCAAAGAAAATAAGATTAAACGCCAAAAATACGCGATATCTCAATTTCCACTTAATATGGGGTTTCTTTGGGACCCTATAAATGTGGCTTCAAATAAGAAAGTAATTATTCATTTATATTCAGCGATTAATTTTCAAGAAAAGCGTTCCAGATACACGTAAAACTATATGCACTATCTTAATCTAAATAGATGTGGTATAGATGAGGCACAAAAGTTGTACAGGTGTGGCATAGATGTGGTATAAAATGATGTGGTATAAAGTGGTTTAAATATGGTATTAAGTGGTTTAGATGTGATATTAGGTGGTATAAAATGTTTTAGATGTGGTATTAAGTGGTTCAGACTTGGTATTAAGAGGTATATACTATATATGTTGTATTAAGTGGCATGAAGTGTTTTGGATGATGTATTAAGTGGTATATATTTGGTATAAAGAGGTTTAGATCTGATATAAGGTGGAACTAAGTGGCACAGAGTGATACAAAGTAATATAAAGTGGTATAAAGTGATATAAAGTGGGCTAGATGTGGCGTTAAATGGTATAAACTGTTTAGGTGTGGTATAAAGTAGTATAAATGTGGTAGTAAGTGGTATTAATGTGGTATTAAGTGGTACAAAGTTATATAAAGTGATATGAAATGATATAAAGTGAGATAAAGTAGTTTAGATGTGATATTAAGTGGTGTTGATATGGTATAAAGTGATATAGAAGTTGTATAGAAGTGGTATAAAGTGGTATGAAGAGGTATAGACGTGGTATGGAAGTGGTATAAAACGGTATAAAGTGGTTTGCATGCTGTATTAAGTTGTGAGTATGTGGTATCAACGGGTATTTATGTACATATTTGGTATAGTAGTATAGGCGTGGTATAAAGTGGTTTTTATATTACATTAAGTTGTATATATGTGGTATCAAGTGGCATAAATATAGTACTAAGTGGTTTAATGTGGTATGCAGTAGTATATGGTATAAAGTGGTAAAAGTGATAGAAAGTATTATACAGTGATATAAAATGATATAAAGTGATGTAAAGTGGTTTAGATGTGATATGAAGTGATATAAAGTGGTTTATATGTTGTAATAGGTTGTATATGTGGTTTCAAGTGGTATAGATGTTTTACTTGTGGTATAAGTGAGGTATAAAGTGGTTTATATGTTTCATTAAGTTGTATATATGCAGTATAAAGTGGTATAGATGTGGTATTAAGTGGTACTAATGTGTTATAAAGTGTTATGTGGTATTAAGTGATATAAAGTGATATAAAATTATATAAAGTGTTATAAACTGGTTTATATGTAAACTTAAGTTGTGTTTATGTGGTATAAAGTGGTATGGAAGTGGTATAAAGTAGTATAAAGTACTACTTACGTGGTATTAAGTGGTATAGGTCTAGTATAAAGTGGTATTAATGTGGTATAAAGTGGTGTAAAGTCGTACAAAGAGGTTTATATTATGTTATATCAAGTTGTGTATATGTGGTATCAAGTGGTGTAAAGTGATATAAAGTGGTTTAGATGTGGTAATAAGTGGCATGAATAATGTAATGTTGTATAAAGTGGTATACATGTGGTTTAAAGTGGCGTAGATGTGGTACTAAGTGGTTTAATGTGATATGCAGTGGTATATGGTATAAAGTAGTAAAAAGTGATATAAAGTAATATAAAGTAATATGAAATGATATACAGTGATGTAAAGCGGTTTAAATGTGATATTAAGTGGTGTTGATGTCGTATAAAGTGGTACAAAGTGGTAAAGACATGGTATTAAGTGGTATATATGTAGTATAAAGTGGTGTTAATGTAATATAAAGTGATATAGAAGTGGTATAAAGTCGCGTAACGTGGTATTAAGTGATATAAAGTGGTTTATATGTTGTAATAGGTTGTTTATATGTGGTATCAAGTGATATAGATGTGGTATTTGTGGTATAGGTGAGGTATAAAGTGGTTAATATGTTGCATTAAGTTGTATATATGTGGTATAAAGTGGTATATATATGGTATAAAGTTGTAAAGATGTGATATAAAGTGGTTTAGATGTGGTATTAAGTGATATTAATGTGTCATAAAGTGTTATGTGGTATTAAGTGATATAAAATGATATATAGTGTTATAGAGTGGTTTATATATAATATTAAATTATGTTGATGTGGTATAAAGTGGTGTAAAAGTGGTATAAAGTTGCACATACGTGGTATGAAGTGGTATAGATGTAGTATAAAGTGGTATTAATGTGGTATAAAGTGATGTAAAATCGTATAAAGTGGTTTATATTATGTTGTACGAAGTTGTGTATATGTGGTATCAAGTGGTGTAAAGTGATATAAAGTGGTTTAGGTGTAGAAATAAGTGGCATGGATGTTGTAGAAAGTGGTATAGGTGAGGGATAAAGTGGTGTATTTGTGGTATAAAGTGGTATTGATGTGATAGTAAATGGTATAAGGTGGTTTAGATGTGGTATTAAGTGGTATAAATGTTGTAGAAAGTTTTATAGATGTAGTATAAAGTGGTACAGATGTGGTGTAAAGTGATATATTTGTGGTATGGTGCGATTTAATGTGTATAAAATGGTATAGGCAGGTATAGTATGCACTGTTAATGTAGTACAAAGTGGTATAAATGTTGTACCAAGTGATATAGATATAGTGTAAAGTGGTATAGATGTAGTATAAAATGGTATAGATGTAGTATAAAGTGGTATAGATGTGATATGGTGCGATTTAATGTGCATAACATGGCATAGGGTGGTATAGTATACACTATATAATAATAATTTTTATCATACATTACAATATAGCCTGGAATACCTCGAAAAACCTAGAAATATTTAAAATTAACATAAAAACCTATAAATAATTTAACACTAATATTAAATTTTCTGGCTCAAGATAAACTTCTTTTTTTAGAGTAATATGTATCTTATTAAAAATAAGTCAAATTGCGGTTCATTTTAAATCAAAATTCGTTTCATTTTGCACGAAATCAGGCTCTCTTGATACTTGATTTTTATTGTAATTTTTAATTTTGTTTAGTTCATCTTGATTTTGAATTTTATCAGTGATGTGATACTTTTTTCAGGAGTATTCGAGAAATAATTTTACGAATGCAGTTGAAGTTAACAAAGTTTATTCGATTAGTGACGTTTTATAATGCCATCAAAACTGTATTCTCGTAGTGTGATAAGTTGGTACCAGAGTATGTCGTTATGAAGTCATCCACATGAAAAATTTTTGAAGGCGAGACCTAGTTTAGAACTTTATCATAGAGGCGTGTAATTCGCTCGAAAGAATTTATCTTGGGGACGTATGAGGATAGGACGTACGATCTTCGGAAGATTCGTCTTTTAAGAGGGAAGGTGCTAGGTGAAAGCAGACGGAGGGGAAAGAGCTGCAAGAGAACTGAGAGTGCGAGACGAATAATTTTTGAGAAAATACATTTTTCCCGCAGGATCTCCTATCCGTTCTCCGGTCCATATCCCACCGGCGGCTGCGGCGCCACTCGCTCTCTGCGAAAGGGGATGAAGAGGCTTCGGATTCACAGCAATTTTTTATCTAAATGCTTTCGTCCCCGTGGTAACCTGGATAAAGCCGAAAATGGTTCGCATCCGGAGAGTGTCATTTTTTCCGTTACGTTAGTGAGAATATAGCGACGAACACCAAGAGAGGACTATCGATCGAGAGAATCTTTGCTTTCAGGAAAATCATCAGACATTTTGTTAAGAATTTGATAGCTTTTTTGATTTACCTCTAGAACCGTGTACATTTTGACAAATTGTGTATCGTGGAAAATTTGTTGCTTTATAAAAATGGATAGTTGAAGAGTAGCAGGGGAAAAAGGATCAATGGATACAATGGAAATCTTACAGGAGAGAGGAAAAATACTCTTAAAACTCAACGCTGCAATTTATAGAAAAAGATAAGCTCCGCTCCTGCGCTGAAGGATTGTTTTCTTGAGATGAAAATATTTTGAAAAAATTTATCTAATTTCGAAAAAATCAAAGTAGAATTTCAAGGTGAAAATTCATGGGTTTTGAGAATTAGCTTCAGACAGTGACAAAAAATCAAATTTTTAATTTAAAAAAAAATTAGAACACGCTTACGAAGTGTTGAGCTGATGAATACTAGAAAAAAGTTGATACAAAAAAGTTGATACAAAAGTTTGATACAAAAAATTTATTCAGTTCTAAGAATATATGTACGGGGCATTATTTCTCAAGTGTAGCCACAGCAAAAAATGAATTTCTCCAATCGGACTCAAATTTACAAAAAGTTTATTTCTATTAGATGGCACTTACAAAAAAAAATGAATCAGTTTGGGCAAACACTCGCCGAGGTAGAGAGAGTGAAATTTTTGTACTTTGCGCAAAGATCCTCTATTTCGGATATAAATATCTTTTTATGTATGGCATATAAAAAATTTTGCCCCAAAGGTTTTCGATAGAATATTTCCCAATCTTCCGAATGAAATAAAAAAATTTTGAAATTTTCAAAATTCAGCCATCATTTTTGAAAATCAAGAATATACTTTTTTTAACTTCGACCCTATTTTTCTTTTTTTAAACTAAAAATGAAGGTTGAGATTACTTTCAGATCCTTGAATAGTAAAATGTCGTTTTCTGTTGTTTTTGAAAAATTGAATTTTAAGTAACCTAGTAAATTCAAAAAAATTTTCCTATGCGCGAAAAAAATTCGGAAAATTTTTTTCATATACAATTTTTGATAAAAAAACAATATTCTAGAAACGGAAATTCAAAAAAAAATTTTTGTTGATTTTAGAATTTTTTGAATATTTTCAAAATTGAAATTTTTTAAATTTGGTTAATTGCGCATTTTTAATGTGCAGATTACATATAATGTACCTAATATAATAAGTGTAAATGTTATTTGTACACCAAAAATGCGCAATTAATGAAATTTAAAAAATTTCAGTTTTGAAAATTTTCAAAAAATTCTAAAATCAACAAAAAATTTTCTTTTGAATTTCAGTTTTTAGATTATTGTTTCTTATAAAAAACTGTACATGTAGTTTTTTGCAATAACGTTAAAAAAAAGATAATAAATCCAGTCAAAAAATAAAACTAAATTACATTTTGAAAGCTTTTGATCTCAGCTTTCACGTGCGATTGGTTTGAAGGTCGTAAAAATTTATTTTTAAAGTTATAAACCTTTGTTTATAGGCAAATTTTGAAAATTTTAGAGACGATAATTTTTTACATATTGATAAAAAATATTTATAAAATGATCTTTTGAAAACAAATGATGGCAGAATCCTAAAGTACACATTTTTTTCTTTCAAAATCACTATAATGACATACTTATTGTTTATTTTTTTACTTTGTAAAAGATCGTCAAAGTTTGAAAAAAAATTTAGTAAGCGAATTTTTAAAAAAATGACTACCTTTAACAGCTAATAAACTAAAAAATATAAAAGATACTTATGCTACTAAAGATACTTACAACTATTTTCATACTTACTGATTGTCTAAGCATACTGTTGCTTAAACTAAATCTACTAAATTTGGTTTGATTAAATTAATTTTACAATATTTATAACAAATTTATTTTAAAAAGTCAAAAACTCACAAAAGCTTAACTTTTCTGTAGTGTAAAATATTGTAAAATAAATTTTACTTACTTGTAACTTTAATAATCAGTTTGTGAAAATGTTCCTTTTTCAATAAAACTTTGGTTTTTACAATTCTATGAAGCCAATCAAAAGTTATTAATGTTTTTGTGCAGCGTGCTCGCGCTCGAACCAGCATAATACGTTTGCACGCGGCGGTGCCTTATATGGAACGTTAATTAATTAATTCATAACTCAGTTACATTGTCATGCAACAAAAATTTTTTTTATTTGATGTAAAATTTTTACATCTTTCAATTGACAGCAACAAATTTTTCAAGAAATTATAAATAAAAAAGTTATTGCAAAACACAAATTTTTTCGTCTTAATTGTTTAATAAAAAAATTAGTACACGGTTTTCAGCGGTAGACCTTTTGGAAATGATTATTTATACCATTTTAAAGAAAGTAATGAAAAATCTACTCAGGCAGGAGGCGTGTCGCAAAAATTCTGTTTACCCGACTATATATCCAAAATAAAGGCTCTTTGCGCAAAGTACAAAAATTTCACTCCCTCTACCTCGATGAGTTTTTGACCAAACTAATCAATTTTTTTTGAAGTGCCATTTAATAGGACTAACCTTCTTGTAAATTTGAATCCGATCGGAGAAATTCATTTTTTGGACTGGGTACACTGGAGAAATAGTGCCCCATACATTTCTTTTAATTTTATGCTGACCCTAATATATGTTTAGCTCTTACTTTAATCCACAAAAGGAAAGAAGGATTTTAAATTTTTAAAATGACTGGACTGAATGAGTTTAACATTTTAGCGGTGCAAAATTTCAGAAGTGTTTCGTTTAATCCCTTAAATCCCTAAAATGGACCAGCAGACATTTTGCATATTGTACATCGGACTTAATGCTATCCTATGGGACTTTTACGGCAAGGAATCTGCGAAGGCTAACCTATTCAATATTTAGTGGTGCTATTTCGAGGTTCACCGAAGTATCAACGCCATACTCTTAGCCTGCAATATCGGGTTCCTCTAATGCCATGCCAATGCAATTCGCTATCTTGGTGTGGAACAAGGAGATTCGATAAATGTAGCTATACTATCGAAAATGGTTTTACGACTGAAGTGAGGCCAGAGAAGAGGGTAAAGAGAGAAAAGGATGGAAGGAAGAAAATAGAGAAAAAGAAAACTGGCAACGACAATGGGCATCGTAATCAGAGGTCCATAACTTTCTTTCCTTCGGTAGAACCACGTAATACAGTGTAGAATCGGATTTCCAGAACACAGGTATACAAGTAGTCAGAAACTACGTTCTTCTATGAGCACGAGGAAATTTTTCGGGCGTATCGACACTTTCTGGAGTAAATCGGAAACTTGGAAACAAGTGCGAAAATTTCTCCTTTGATGGACCACTTCTTTGAAATAAGAGTCATTGAATTCTTTAAACTTATTTTAAAACATCAGCTTTCGATACTATTGAATAAAGCGAAAAGAATATGAATTTTGAAATTGAGTTAACAATTTTCTTTTTCTAGAATTGAGTAAAATTTGCATAAACCAAGTATTTTTTACTAATCCTTAACGTGATTAAGTTGGTACCTACACTGTAAAAAGAAAGTGTTATTCTAAGCAGAAATATCGACTTCTTTTAAGGTGAAATCTCAGTCTTACAGTAACTTACTGGTACAGTAAGTACCAGTCTTACAAGACTCAGTAAGACCAGTTAGAAAAAGACAGACTTATCCTCGAAGACATTCTTTTCACTGTGTAGTTATTTTTTAAACTTTTTTCTTAAATTGAAGTTGAGAAAGAAAACAAAGGAGGCATTAGATCGAATAGGAACTTTTATCGTTTTCTAGTTTTTTTTAAATCTAGGAGCATTCGTCTTCCTCTTCACACCCGGCGCCAAGGTGGATGGTGCTATCTTTCCATTTGGTGCGAACAATGACTAGAAAAAATAATAAAAACCCATCCATTCAACGACGGTTAGCGGATGCTCGTCGGCACACGAGTTGGGTACTTAGTGGCCATGGCAACGGTGCCAACTATTTTTCAGTTTTCCGCCCTTACAGACATCCGCCATCGACCATCTAGTAAATTTATCTTTCTCTCTTTATTTTTTTCTCCCATTCATGACCTCCTTTTCGTTCTCACCTTTATTCTCATGATTTCTTCCGCCCTCTGACTTTACGTCCTGGTCTCCCTTTATACTTTTCAGTTCTTTTATGTTTATCTTACTACTTCTTTTATGAAGCAGTAAACTAAATTTTCATTATGAAATGACACTTTAAGGATTTGCAGAGACGAATTTTTTATGATAAACTTGTTAAAGTATTTTGGGTACTGTCGAATTTCTGAATTTTGGAATTTAGTATTTTTCTTTTGTATCCCCGAGTCGAAATATTACGCTACTTTGACGCGCTTCATACGCACGTTTTCAACTGCGTGAACTTGTTGTCTCCATAATGATCGCGAACCTGTCAGTAATTATTTAATTACAAACTTCCGAATAAATAAAACTTAATCAAAAAGATGTAGAATTACCAGAATTTTGATTTCCGAATCTTCAAAGGTTAATTAATTTAATCCTTCTAGGGGTTATATTGACAGGAAATTTGTATGCTCGCGAGAAATGTCAACTTTCGAACCGAGTTCGATCGGGAAATAACAAAAGAAAGAATGATCGATCACGAACGAGCAGCGAGAATTATTGGCTCGGCATGCATCACGAATTTGTAGGGGCTAAGGGGGTACCATCTCGATTTCCAAAATTTTTAATCTCCCAAAGTTCATTTTCTCCGAAAATTGAAACAAAACGAGTTTATAAGATAGGAGTGCCCGTTATTAAAAGTCAATGAAGTCGGTAATGACGATATTAAAAAACTATTAAAAAAAATTATTAAAAAACGAACAGATGTCGCTCCAAAGCACTTCTTAAAATTAAAGCTAATTATATTAATTGCAGACCACACTTCACGAAGAAAAATAAGCAGCTCGACAAATTTTAAGTTTTGTTAGTGTTTTTCAACGAAAATTGATATTTTTAAAGAAAAATCATTACCCCTCAATGGGAAATTACAAGTTCACAAAATTTGAGGTTATGTTACCAGTTTTCGAGTGAAATGAATATTTTTATTGAGAAGTCGTTACCTCTGGATGCAAAATTACAAGTTCGTAAAATTTTAGATTATGTTAGGGTTCTTCGAGGGAAATTAATACTTTTATAGAAATATCAGTACCTACCTTTTAATGGAAAATTACAAGTTTGTAAATATTCTACTAATATCCTGGTAAGAAGGCTTGCATTGAAAAGTATTCAAAAATTTTAATCTCTAAGAATACCTTTTCTGTCCCTAGTTTTGAATCCCCGATCAGATAGTAAAACTAACAACATTGTCAAACGTAACCTCAAATAAATTAAAAACACAATTTTCGTTTAACGCATCAGAAGGTGCTCCAAAAGCATGAAA